>CM043122.1:10142048-10432048 GCA_023701765.1 Hylyphantes graminicola
CTTTTGATTATTAATATAAAAGTAATAATTAAACATATTCTTCTGGCTGCCACATACTTCCTTTTGAAACTTTTCCGTTTTTCAAAACTGCCAATTCCTTCGAAATAATTGTGTAATTTTTCTTCTCGAACTATACTTAAGCCTAGAAGAAAACAAAAAACTACCATACTTTTCGATATAGTCATTAAAAAAAATTTAATATCACTAGTGAGCATGAGAATACAGTTTCTGAAACGGGAATAATCCATTAGCTATTACGCCAAAAGTAAAAAGTATTGAAAAAAAAATAAAATACAAAATAGTATTTTTATGTACTAAACCTACTATCCTAAATATAAAGTTTTTGATTTACTTTAGAATTCAAAGGTACACGGTTCTTTTTCATTTTAAAAACAGGTTTGTTAAAAGCAGATTTGAAGAATAATTTATTATTTGCACATTGTATCTAGTAATGCTGGCAAGGTGTGCTCAATATTCATTAATGGATGGCTTCTTATACGGTATAGAATATGACCACAAGAAAGTTTGAATTGTAGATTTTGAAAATAATCAGGATTGATTTTTAATGCTGTCAATC
Organism: Hylyphantes graminicola; assembly: GCA_023701765.1. NCBI lineage: Eukaryota > Metazoa > Arthropoda > Arachnida > Araneae > Linyphiidae > Hylyphantes > Hylyphantes graminicola. Next base: position 10,142,626 of record CM043122.1, read on the forward strand.
AAATTACATTCAAGCTTACATTAATTCTTACATTTTAACAATATCTCATCTATTGGAAACTATATTGATGTTTAAGAATGAAATAGTTAACTATTTAAAGAAAAACGTTACTTTATGTTGTATACAATTAAAAGTATACAATTTAGCCAAATTTAATGCATGATCCTCAATGCTACTTCTATTACGATGCTAACGTTTTAAAATTTTACGAATTATTAAGTTCCAACACATAAAGATATTATTTTTTAATAATATTCACAATGTTTGACAGTCAAAGATAGATCATATTTTTTTTACTATAAATAAAATCTATTAGAGGGTAAAACTTTACTACATCCAGCTGTTTGATGGAACAATGGTTCAAGAGAGTTTTATGACAACAAGCAGAACTTTTCTTTTGGGAAAATCTAATAATCTGCATAAAAAGTAATTTATCCTTGCATCATCAAATGCAGTAAATACTTTTTATGGTGAGAAAGAAATAGTGTCTTGACACTTATTTACTACACAGTTCTGTCATCTTAGACACGAACCTCAAGGCCTAATACCCCAGGAGAAGATATTCTTTCATCAGGAAAGCAATAAAATTCTCCCATAAAGTCTTTATTGTTTTGGGTATCGCAACATGGTAACTTAAATGCTTCAAGGGTGGTTTGACAGCCGAATCGCCAATATGGTTCTGGGTCTCTCGCTGTTGGAGTTCTGGTCTCGTCTTGTAGTAAAAGTTCCATTCACTATTTGCAAAAACTTCCTTGCTCAAATTTTATCGCATTAAAAACACGCCTGTTAATTTCGATTTTGAACCACAGTCTTGGTGACGAATTCGACATATGAAGTGGTACACAAAACAATCTGAAAAGCCGTCAAGGCTTTGGACCACGAACAGATTTAACGTGCGCATGTTAATTCCTATGCCCAACCATCGAAGACCCCAAAAAGTAATGGAAAAACGAGGTATGGAACAAAAATACGAAAACGAGAAAATGAGCTTTTGGAAAATACTTTACGCTTAGATCCGTTAAAAACGGAACTTGCAAATTGTAAAAAACATTTACTTGACTTAAAGTTGATGAAAAAGACTAAACTTGTAATCTCTCTCTTAGAGAAAGAACGGACCGATGGTGTTCCCACCTTAGCGTTGGTGGTGTGGTTTGCGTGTGTTGTTGATCCCGAGAGCTATGCCGTCGGTAGCTTAGCTACTGGCAGGGTCACCCATGCCGGACAGGTCTAGACGAAGAGGAACACCCTGGTCCTCCAGGTTGGGGGTTGGGCGTGGGGCTAACAACCCCACCCCGTAAAAAATTTCCCGTTACGAAAGCTGAAGAATCAAAAGCCGGACTGCTTTCTCGGAAAACTGTGTAGACGAAGATTTCAGAAAGATTAAAGTGCAAAACTGGAGGTCGGCTTCCAAGACAAGATCAGAATGGAAGAAGATTCTGAGGAAAGCCCTGGCCCACAAAGGGCTGTCGAGCCAATAAAGAAGAAGAAGAAGAGAAAGAATATTATGTTCCATTGACACAAGAATCTCAATTTTTCACAAATGTCACTAGCACGTTCTTCCACTACACTCTTCATAATTATGGTCACGTTCAACTCTACTTTATATCTAGAGTTCAGTTGTATTTCCAACCCACATATTTGAACTTCGTTGAAACGAAGAAAAAAACACCAACAAATATATTTTCAACTGATATTGAGCTTTTATCTTTGGCGAATCCATCTGAAAAATCAATAAATAATATCTGAAAAGTTAATTATGGCAGACAAATTGCAGGTAAAATTGGTAGCATAATATGAATTTTTCTATGACTTATGACTTTCTTGGTGGGGGGCAAGATCGCCAAGCACTGCGACTTTAAGTCTATTGTACTAAGCCCCAGAAATGACACAAGCACAAGAGACACACAAAGAAAGAGACGACGCAAACACATAGACAAATAACAACATTTATTGACGGTCACAAACATCAATGCCTGACCGGGATTCGAACCCGACCCCAGCAGCTCCAAAGGCCAGAATCCTAACGAGTGTGCCACCGGGGCGGCTGAATTTTTCCATACTTTTTAGCCACGTTAGAAACAAAAGCTTTTCTGCTAAACTCTTTATGTACATTAAACCTTAGAAGTCATACAATACTCGTGTAAAATATGAATTTTTTACTTCAAATCTTTCACTCATTTTTTTATTTATAATTAGCCCTTTCGCTACGAAGGATTTTTGCTTCCTCGTAATATCTGATAGGAATAACATTATCGAATCCTTACTTGTTCGGGCGTTTTGGGGCGTTTCAGTTATAAAACTGTTAGAGAAAAATTCATTTGAAACATCAGTTGTAAAATATTCAAAGGTAACAAAGTAACAATCATAAGCGACAGCGTGTTAATCTACAGTGGTGGTCATAATTATAAGGACAATGGAAAAACAGCTAGATCTTTTCGACAAATCACGGTTGAATTATGCAAATTTTATGTCTGTTAGCTAATAGTAAAGTAAGCATTTTAAATAAGATTCTTTGCAAATATACATTAAATTCATAATTTTAAAATGCGTTATGAAATTTAATATACAGCGAAATTGGACAAAATTATAAGGACAATTGTATTTCTGTAAGTTTAATGCACAAATTAGCATAAAATTAGCAAAGTTTCGGCTTGTACACGTCATTCCATCGTGTTATAAAGATTTTGCGAGTGTTTGAAATTTTCATTACACTTATCTTCAACCATGCCACTAGGTACGAAGCTTTAAGTGTTTGAAAAAGGAAAATTAATAGCTTATAAAAATTCTGGACTTACTGGACGTGAAATAGCATTGAAATAGAATAGATCAAAGACTGTAATATATAATTTTTTGAAAAATCCTGGAAATTATAGAAAACGAAAACACCCAGGTAGGCCATTTTCTGTATCTGTGAGAGATAAAAGTCGAATTATAAGTAGAGCTTGCTCCAAAAAATAAACATAGACGGAAATAAAGCATGAACTGGACTTGAACTACAGTGCTCGAACTGTTCGCCGTGTTTTACAAAATGCTAAACAGGTTCGATACGGAAAACTGAAGTCACGACCTCCTCTTACAAAAACCCAGAAGAGACTCAGGATGGAGTTTACAAAAAAGTACATTTCTATGGGTGACAACTGGGATGATGTTGTCTTTTCTGATGAAAAGAAGTTTAACCTAGACGGACCTGATGGTTTTAAGTATTTTTGGTATGATCTTCGCAAAGAAAAAGAAATCTCTTCAAAGCGTTCATATGGTGGCGGCCCGGTAATGGTCTGGGCAGGTTACGCAGCCTCTGGAACTACAGAAATAGTATTTATTCAAGGGAAAATGAACTCAAATAGTTATGTTGATATGCTGGGTGACAATCTTTTGCCACAAGCACCGTTGATAACTAGTGGTGACTATTTATTCCAGCTGGACAATGCATCCATACACGTGTCCGCAGCTTCAAAATCATGATTTCACGCTAATTCTGTAAAACTATTGACTGATTGGCCACCTAAAAGTCCCGATCTGAACCCAATCGAGAATTTGTGGGTATTTTGGCGTGTGAAGTTTACAAAAATGGCACTCAATACCATATCAAACGAGAACTGATGTCATCAATTGAAAAGGCATGGGAAAATATCCCTGTGAGCACCCTAAAGAAACTAACGAGCTCTATGACGTCAAGATTAATTAAAGTAATTGAAAATAAGGGTGAACTTATTAATTATTAATTGTTTGGACGTGAAAATTTTAAATGTCCTTATAATTTTGTCCAGTTTCCTAACAATGCAATTTTTGTTTATTATTTTTTATAAGCTAAAATTTTCTAGTTTAAGTTTTTTGATTGTTCTTAAATGATTTATAGCATAAAGAAGTATTTTATGTCTAAATACATTTTCATTTAATTCAGAAATAAAAATGTTCTGTTCAATTTTCAGTTGTCCTTATAATTATGACCACCACTGTAGTCTGAATTCAAAGCAAATATTGAAGAAACCATCTGGACACATAAGAATAATGTTTAAGAAATGAAGATAAGTCTAGTCTGATGGAAAAAGTAATGTAGACTTTGACCACCTGGGAACATAAGAAAAAATGCTCCCTTTCTTCCAATTTGAAGCTCTATCTCTAAGCTTCGCCTTTAGTTGGAATTCTTCGCATATCAGGGTGGTCTAGTTAAGGGTAAACCTGTGCAGATGGAGATGCTCTCGATTCGTTAGGTTTTTTTTCATTTTGGTATAAATTGAAGCGCCAAAAGAGATAGGAAAAAAATTAGTAGACTTTATTATGTGGGTTGAAAAGAGTATTTTTGCATATTATATTCTGAAAAAAAAAATCTGCTTTGTTTTAAAGATACTTATGTGTTTTTTAACTATTTTCTTTTCGTTTATAAGGGTTTATTTTATATATTTCTTAATTTTCCTAAACTGTACTTATACTGACTTTTATGTATGTGTTGGGTTTTAATTTTTTAATAAAAATATTTAAGTAATCTATAACTATTCACTCGCTTTAATTCCTGATCAATATGTTCGAGTTTATGTGCATTTCTAAGTTTACTCATAATTTTCGAAGTTTATTGGAAAATAATTAAAACATTTATTTCTAATGTAATTCTTTATTTAAAAATCTCAATTTATTATTTTCTTATTGATGTCAAGTTAAATTTGAACTAGACTACTTGGCCAGAGCAAAACGTGAGAAATAATTTCTTTTTGACATTTAAGAGTGTGCGAATGTTCAACATGCAACGTGACCAAAATAAACTTAATTTGTTATAGACCTTTACAAAGAAAAATGAATACAACTTTTGCTAATGACGCATAACATTCTCGTTTTTGAGGAATAACAGTGTCGTTCTCGAGTTCCTAATAACGGTTTCGATGCGAGGAAAATGATACTCCAATCCAATCTCCGCCATGCCCTAAGCTACATATACTCCGATGTTACCACTGTTATATTAAGAAGATGATATCCAGTAGCAATTCATTAGATATTTCGTTGCAATTTTCTATTGAATATGTTGCTATCTTCACGTGTAAAGTAAGAACACATGGCCACGTGAGACACGTGAAGTGAATGGATGTGAGCGTTTATAGTATGGTATGGTATGGTAGGTACATATATATTCCAGCTTGTGTGCTCGTTCAGAGAACCGCTTATAAGCTTTCGTCAAGTGGGACAGACACACATAAAGAGTTTTTACAAGCACAAGAGACACACATAGAAAGGACAACACAAACACATAGACAAATAATAACATTCATTGACGGTCACAAACATCCAGGCCTGACCGGGATTCGAGCCCGACCCCAGCAGCTCTAAATGCCAGGATCCTAACGATTGCGCCACCGGGGCGGCATGTGAGCGTTTACAATGTGAGAAATTGTTGAAAATAGCATTTTTTTTTCTTGAAATAATTTTGTATTTTCAAGCGTAATTTTTTTATATAAACCACCGATAATATGGTCTGAATATGTCCAAGCAAAACGTAACTTGGATGTCACCGCTGTTTCAGAGAAAAGAGAAATTTCGTGCAATTCCCAGCAATTTGCAGATTAGAATAATTATTTTTGATATAAAAGCACAAACGAATGTTGTAATCAATGGTTAAGTATGATGCGGTTATCATGAAATAATTGATGATTAAATATTCTGACTTAATTTCCCAATTAAATATCAAAATTATTTTTATTTACTGTCTAAAAACTTCTCTGATCTTTTAGAAGAAAAGCCATTACCATTATTAGTTATAATAATAGTTAGAAAATTATTACCATTATTGTGATAATAAAAAACGGAGGAAAAATTGAATAATTTTGTAGAATAAATATATTATGTTATAAAAAAGGATATTGACTTAAAGCAATATTAATGAAGGTATAAATATTTTTTAGCTTTAATTTTGAATGTATTACTATTCATATATTATTAAAACGCGTTAATGAAACAAGGTTTTTTACCTCTTGCTCATCTTTTACAAAGTTTAGTAGGTTATAACTGAGTGGTGGATACTGGCTATTGCTAATTAGGGTGTATTGACCAAAAATTGGATTTATCTAAACTTTCATCTTGAAAATGAATGCCTAGTTGCAATACGAAACCTGATCTAACAGTCAGAAAGACTCAAGGGAATAAATTTTAAACCGTATTACCCTTTTAGTTAGTGAACTGTAGTTTTAAAAGACGAAAAAATTGACAAATTTGGTATAATAAACTGCTCCAGAAGCAAAATGACAGTGATTGCGCCGTTTTTATTTCATACACCAAGTTGATGAAATTATTTAATAACTTCCTCTATTACAGCATAAAATTAACTTTAAACGTATATCTTAAAAGGATTGCTCTTAAGGGGGAATGGGTGCCCTGGACCGGGGGTCTCCAAAGCAAAGTGCTTCAGTGTTAATCTTAGGGAGAGAAAAAAAAAAATTTCTGCCACATTTCTCCGGCTGTATTGAATATTTTTGCAAGCTGTTTTTTTTTAATAATAAATGTGGATAACTTACAGGTCTCTATATTATTCCACTTTTTAAAATGGCTTCAAATATTTTTTTGTAAAATTATTTATTCAAAATTTAAAAAATATTTCGAACCAATTTCAAAAAGTGGGATTGTCGAGACCTGTAAGTCAGCTACATTTATCACATAAAAAATCCGTTTGTGAAAATATTCAATGCAGCCAGAGAAATGCGGCAGAGAAAATATTTTTTCTCCATTGGATTAACACTGATGTACTTTGCTTTGGAGACCCGCGATCCAGCGCGCCCATTCCCCCTTAAATGCCAGAAATGAGTTCAAGATTAGCTTGTTTAATTGCGAAAGTGGTTGGCAGTTCCTGAACAATGAGTTTATCTTCAAATGTCTCTCGGTAAAAAGAAAGGCGAATGTCTGCTAAGCTAAATGCTGCGAGATGCTTTTAATGCTCTTGATCTCACCTAGACTTTGTAAGAGACGTGCCTAAGAAGAATTGGATTGCGTAATTGTTGGCTCCCATGACACGAGTTCTTTGAATGCTTGCAAAACTACATGAATGAACAACGGTTAACCCTTAAATAAACGGGTTGGCGCACTGAGAACACTAGTTTAGTTTTTGATTAGTGCATTCTGTTTATTTATTCAAGATTCCCTACAATAATAATTAAAAGTAAAAAGTTTGACGGCTCATCTTTTGAAGTTGAATCAGTTTTCCTAATTTTGAACTTTATCAGTTGAAAATAAAGAAAATGTGTTTGTTTTAAATTGTTATGAATCTTTAGATACATTGTACACACTGAAACGTTTGATATTATCTTTTTTTAACCCTAATTTCTAAAAAAAAAGCTGCCAGTTTAAAAACCTTACTATTACACTTTTTAAAACTATTAATTTCGTGAGATACAACGGTCAACAGTACGGAAAATTTCCGTCAAAGTAATTATTTTTGTGTACAAAACTTGACTTATGACAAATCGCGAATGCCCAACTGTTATAAGGTGCTTAACTACCGGCAAAAGAAACTGTCTGTGATGTGAACGATGTCGTGAAACCAATCGATAGTATATTAGTTAATACGCGAGAAAAATGTGGCCGGTTCTTGTTTCTGACCTCATAGCTATGAATCATTCGTGAAGGTGCAGAAATCATTTGCGGAATTTTATATCTGTGGCATCATTCCATATTGTTCATCTTGTTAAATTTCTTGTAGTTATTACTTATGCATACTAACCAGAACGACGTGTAGCTCTAGTGCGGCGATAATTCAAACTAAACTAACCAAAACGATGTAGTCTCTTTTTACTAAAGTACAAAATAAACTACATTTGTTAGAATCAGTAATATTTTAAGAAAATAATAAAAGTAATAGACAGAGCATACAATTTGCAAACACTTTATATATTTTTCGCATCAAAAAAAATGTTGTGGAATGTTAAAATATAAGCACAAATAAAATGTGTTAAGAGTAATCAATTTTCTTGTGAGTTTTTTTTTAATATATCGGATTTCAGCAATCCTACACATTAGTAGAAAAAAGTGCAAAGACTTGGATCTTCCTAACAGAACTTTGATATGGTGTTTTTTTGCACAAAAATATCAATAAAAGAAAATTTCTTTAGAAAAAATATCCGCCAAGGAAAATAATATTGATGTAGTGGAACATGAAAAATATCGTTGTCTCTACGCGTGATAGGAATGGAAACATGAACGTAGCAATAAAATGCCATTCATTTTTCTGACACCTATTTAAAAATTAAAAATATAAGACATAGGAGTTAATGGGTTGAACTTAGCGCCGCGGGAGAGTTGCGCAAAAGGTATTGAAGACAAGATTTGTATTATAACGGAAATACCTGAGAACATTACAACTCTGAACCTTTGGTTCAGATGACAAATGTAGCATCAGAGATGGTGTTTGAATACATAAAAGTTTTTAATTCGTTTAATGTTGGTCGCCAGATTGATTGGTATGCAGCTCTAGCTGTCTTCGCCACCTTTAGCCTCTGTATAAATAAAACGATTAATGTATGTGTGCTCACATCGCCACTTATAATCATAATATTCTGATTGTGGAATTTTTAAAAAAAATAATGTGACTCCCTTTAAAAGCCAGCATAAGAAATAAAAGAAAGACGCTTGAGTGATGTCACCGATTAAATAATTCTGTAGAAGTTCGTCAACATCAGTTGAACTTCAGTGTTTTAACCCTTTCAGTCCCAGTGATGCCATTCGGCATCATCATGTTTCTGATCATAATTAAAAAAAATATATCGGGCTAATATCTATTGCGATTAATAAAAAGTATTTTCTAATCGAAAAAAGTTTGAAGAATCGAGTGATGTGCTTTTTGATATCATAAATGGCTATAGACGATCAGAAAAAAAAATCTAAAATGATGATGCCAAATCGTCATTGGGACTGAAAGGGTTAATTATTTCAAAATTCCGGCATTCACTGTCTCACTTTTTGAGACGTCTAGTACAACTTGAAAAAGTTTTTTTTCACTCAGGGGCCTCGCATCGTCTAAGGACGACCTTGCTCACGCACACTATGTAACATAATGATTCTATTAGTCCCATACCCTGGCTAGACATATCAATTACAAAACCGCCTAAGTCGATTTGGAGTTGCATGTAGTATCTAACACTGTCTGGCATTGTACTATCGATCTGGGCAATACGAGACACAATTTATTACTAAGAAACGAGACAAAGCATATCAGGTTTCCACTTCTTACTCAAGCGTTTGGAATCAAATAACGCTATTATTTCTTGGAGAGACCTTTTAAAGGGTTCAAATACATTTCTTAAGTGCCAGGAAAGGGTTTATTCCATTAATATTAAGGTTGCACGTGACGCTTATTTGTTGCAATGATTATCGCTTATTTGTTGCGATGATTGTCGCTTATTTGTTGTACAATGATTATCGCTTATTTCTTGCAATGATTATCACTTATTTGAATGCAAAAATATCGATTATTTGAATGCAATATAATCTCCTAGCACGTATTGATACTATAATTCGGCAATTTCATTTTTGAAATTTAATTAAGCAAAGCGATGGTAATCTGATAATTAAGGTCAAATTTTAATAACATCTCCATCTCCTCTTTTATGGCTCCAGAATATTATTTGCGTTTCAAAAAACTATTTAGAATTATTTTTAGAAAGAAACTTGTAAATATGAATAAAAGCGTATAATATTTGTAAAATACCCATACACTTTGGTTTTATTCTTATATAAACCGTACTATCTATGTTTGAAGTAAATTTATAAATTTGAATTGGGTAACATATATTGGTAAACTTATCAACGTTTTCAATTCCAATTATAGACAGTTAATTAAAAAAAATAGATAAAAATATAAATTTTCCCTTAATTATGCATGACAATTTAGATTAAAATATGATATAAATCCCTAACTCATCAAATAGAACTCAAAAAATACATGCATAGGTTACTATTAATGTTGCTATACAGTAAAAGCGTTAATGGCTCAATAATTTGATATACAGGTTAATAAGTAAAGTATGTTTTACTTCCATAAACGTATCTTTTGACTTGCAGAATAATATGTCTGCAATGAATGATTTATTAAATTCACTAAATTGCATGTCGCTTATATTTGGTAATTATAGGTTGTCAGAATTTTTTTGATGAGGACGGCTAGATAACCTATTCATTATGTCTAATAAACCGCTATTATCAAGTAATTCATAATCATAAACAAATTCGAGTTAATCAACACAAAAGTAATTGAAACATCTCAGGAGTTATGTACTAATTTATTCAAGCCGCAATTCTGAATTTGTCCGTGGTCAAAAATTTGTCTATATATAAGACGATAAATTGTTAAATTGAAAAGTTAACATTTGATTGGATTATATAAACAAGTTTTTCAAGGACATACAAGAAGTGCTGTCATATACGTAAAAGAGTAATCAAATATCTTTTCCGTCATACTTTTATTTTATTAAAAAAATTCGTAAATTTACTATGAATGAAGTTATGCATTATTACAATTGTTTTTTAATTACAAAATAAACTAAGTTGTTTAACTAGTGGTTTTACAGTATTTTTTATAGTATTATATAACTTTTAATTTAATTTTCATTTTTTTCAAGTAAAAAATGATAAAGGTTACTTATTCACAATCATAAGAAAAATGCTCCGAAATACATCAGAATCATTACACATATCTAGGTTTTTGTAAATAAAAGACACAGAACTCCCTACACTCTTAAAACGAACGAGCGATTCTAACTCCGCCTAAGTTAATTTCACTCCTTCAGTCTGGAAAATGCACTTCTCCGAAAGGAGTGGATACTTTGTGTGTTAAACCTCCGATAAAATCACTCCAAAACGAGTGGTTTTAATTCAGTCTGAGTTAATATTCACTCCTTTCCAGTGTCGAAAATGCACTTCTCCAATTGGAGCGGATTTCACTCTTTTGTTTTAAGAGTGTAATAATGCTTAAAATATACAGCTCAAGTAGATTCGTAGAAAAATCGACGTGATGACTCAAAAACCACCAACCCAACTTGTAATATTTTTTATTAAAAGAAATTTTTGAATCTGAGATCAAGAGAAATGAGAAGCACTTTCTATTCTAAAAAGTACTGATGTGGAACAAAGAGAGAGATTAAGGTTCAGCTTGGCCGATTCCGTGTATTATAAATTTTTGGGTAATGGACGATGATTCACTGAAAACCACACAAACGTATATGCCATCTAAAGTTTATACCCATAATATAGCAGACATCTTCTATTAAGTCAATTCAAACATAATGTTTCATATCAAGCTTACATTTCTTGTACAATAGAACGGAATTTGCTATCCAGATTCAACAGCGGTTATTTTTTTTATTGTTAAATGTTATGTGTATGAACAAGTCAAAGCATTGCACAGTTTCCATAAACATATCGTGCTGGGGGGGGGGGGGGATCCCAATAGCCCTCGTATAGCTCTAGTGCGACGTTCATTCAATCAAGTCAAACATAAGAGGAAAATTAGGTTCTAGGTTTTCCGGCTGCCTATTTCTAGCCTCCGGGGAGCTTTAAGACAGCCAATTGCGCCTCGTATTTTAGAACCCTTGTCGAGTGATGAGGTCGAAATTGAGCGGACAGCCAATAGAGCCAACCATTCGCTTACTAGGGACATTCGACTCCACAGATTTGACGAGCACGTATGTCGCAGTGCACTCAGGATAAGGAGATAATTGGTTTTGATTCTAGGAAATTGTCCTATGCATGAAGTGTTTTGGACTTAATACCACAGTTTCTTTTTAAACTGAAGCACCACTTTGTTAAGTTTAGGAATAATAATCTCATGTTACATCTGTCCATAAAAGTGGGGTTCATAAATACAAAATTTAATAAATTTCCAAGAAATATCAAACTAGGCTGTTTGGAACATTTTTTTTTTCTTTTCCCATAAAATTAAACAAACTTAGTTATATTCCTCATTTCTAGCCTTGATCTGCAAAATAGAACATAAAAAAAACTGAACTCATACAAGAAAAAAAAGATAATTTCTCCTACTCAAATTCGTTGGTCATTATTTTTAGCGATTACGCCAAATTACTGGCAATTTATTTCAGTGGTATCATTTTTCACACCAAGCGACACCCTCCTGATTAAAGGAATGCAAAAGAGAAGAAAAACAAACCAACGCCCCTCGAAAATTGATTGTTGCTCGAGAATCGGAATTTTTTTAGAAGCTATCCTCCAGGTGAAGTCACCGTTTAGAAGCCTTTGGGATCAGTTTGTCAAACATGGACTATAAATAACAGTGTGGAACGAAAAGCCTTTTTTATTAATTTTCTGGTACTTCAGGGAAGTTATTTTATGTAATAAAACTGAGGTGTTGTAAATCATTTAATAACAATTAATTGATATTTTATTTTGACAAATGATTGAAAAATGTTAACTATAAATCAGTGTGCTGCAGAAATTTTACCATGTTTGCTTCGACTTCGGTCAAAACAGCATCCAAAACAGATAATGCAAATAAAAACTTAAGAAATATCTAGACTTGATAATAAAGTATTCGCGCATTTTGGGATCAGTGATTAATTGAATCAAAATATTAATAATCCGGATCTGCTACGCCTTAATTCCAATCTCCATGCTTCAAATTTGCGCTTTCAGTCGTGGATTTGCTTATTCGCTGATTTGTCAATTCAAGGTTCTGACAGCCGCAGTTTTGTCCACCACGGTTCTGTCTGGCGAGGTTGTGTCCAGGAATAATTTCTAGCTGCTATAATCATTGCACTTCAACTTCTTGCACATGACTCGGTGGATATTACGTAAGGGTATTACGTATCTGCCTCATAAGGTGGTATGTTAAAGATCTCTTGAGTACCCAGCGTTCTATCGGCAAAATTAAAAATATTGGCGCACATTACCATCCACAGAGAGCACAGATTTATTGTAATCTGAGCGTCAAAATTGATAGCGATAGACGCCTACCTACATGGTGCCAAAAAATATCCCTCATCTCGGGGGAATATGCCGAGTCTGCTAACAGCTTAGCCAATAAAGATTTACATAGTATGTGTCATTTTATAAAGTTATATACAATTGATTTATATAGCTTACCTCCTAGGCAAATTGAACTTTCACTCCAAAAAAATTTACATTTTGAATTACTAAATAAAAAAAAACATTTTCTGAAATTTGCAAAAGTAATTCAGTATAACGTTAAAAACTACTCAATATGTACATTTAGTTCTGCCTTTATTTTCTTGAAAGCATGCTCACAATTTATTTACTACATGCAGTTCTATAAGAAGACTGCAAAAATACGTTTCAATTGAATAGAGGGTAAAAAAAAATTATTTCCTCGAAAAAAAACTTGAATAAAGAAATCAACTCCAGTCCTGTCTACATCAATAATCGTCTTCATTGATTACCATTTGTGTCATGTCATTCTAAAAGATTTGCTGACAAAAGCCTTATCTAAAGATCTTTACGAATACAAGATACCCAAGAAGTGATCTGTAGACAACACTAATGTGAGAAATAGAGTGACAATGATGAGGCAGATAATATGCCATGATGTTGTATAACGCCTACTATTTAATAAAAGATGGTAAGTTTTGGATAGATACTACGTGACTTAGATATAAAATGGGGAGCATTTTTTTTAGTAATGGTGCAACTCAACTTTTTGTTATTGATTAGGTATTGGAATTCTGTTACATCGCATAACTTAAAACTAAATTTTTACTGGTAATTTTTTTCCATTAGATTTACAAATAACTCGGTAAATTATGTTGAATTTTAATGTATTGTTTGAAAATGACATTTTAACTAAAATTCAAATAAATGTAATCAATAATGATTATATCATTGAAGTAAACTACAGAAATTTTTAGGTTTTTGATTCAAACCTTAATATAAAAAAATGGTATTTCAATTGACACGAAATCATACACAAGAAACATAAAAAATCACTTATGATATATGACATTGCCTGTCCCATTGAAATAAAAAGCGTTGTCAAGTAATTTTAAGAACACTTAACACTTCTTAAATGTTTTATTTGAAGGTTTTTTATATAACTCCTTAAATATATTTTATGTGCTCATTTGAAACGTATTAATTATATATTTTTTCCGTTTTTTAATCAAAAATCTTCTTTAAAAAAAGTTCTATAAAATACAAAAAAAATTAAACAATAATAATTAACCTAATATTATGTATCGATAAATATAATTATTTTAAAATAATGTATAAAAACCTCTGCACTATATTTGTTTATATTCAATATCTTCAATATTTTTTCAGACATGTTGATGTTCAATTTTTGCCGAATTTCTTGTAAATGAAAAAGATACGAGCATTTTTTTTTTTTTTTTAGGGTTTGCACCACTCTTAAAATATAACCTTTTCCTTCTTAGATGCAAATTGTGGATATTCTTAATGTACTTTCGACAAGTGCCAAACCTATAATTTGGTTGTCGAAACCACACCTGGTTTCTGGTTGGTTTATTTTAATGTGGACGATGGTATGATGTTCTTATAAGATTGTTATATTGAAACTTGTAATTATGTTACAACGTCAATTGAACTGTAGAGATTGCTTTTGTTCTTCATAAGCTTATGAATTTGTTTAAAATGACGTGCATACGAAACACCTGCGTACTTATTTATCTAGGCTAATAATTTGGACTAATCGTTATGGTCAATGAATAATAACTCGAATAATGTAAATGTATTACAAATTTATACTAATACTTTCCTTTACTAATGTTACTTACTTTGCCCGTTGCAATAAAAATTTGTATTTCAAAAATGAGTGGTTTCGCGGAAAATTATTTGGGCTTTTACTATTTTTTTTAACTATTCCTAGTATGTATCTTTAATACATTTATTACAAAAAAGCTGCACTAATATAAAATAAATCTAAGACATTTATCGATAACTATGTATTCACTGCTGCGAATTATATTAAGATTAACCCTGTAATGCATGAATATTTTTTTTCGTCCCGAAAAAATGTATTTGTACACTGTAAAAAATTTGGCTTGAATTTACTAACGATTACTTAGTAACTTAACAGGTTTTCACTATTTACTAGAAAATCATCTGTAACCTAAAGAAACTACTGTAGTAATACTAAGCAATACTAAGTAAATTGTTGTAACGCTTACAGCGCCACCTGGCTATCTTTTTGAGAGATGCGTAGTTTCCCTTATTGCATTGTTTTGTTTCTCGAAATTTGTTCGATCGGCAATCGGATTTAGCAAAAACTAACCGGTGATCGCGTCCGTAAATTGAAAGTGTACGAGACTAAGAGATAAAAGTCTGATTCGATATCGGTCAAAGGTGAAAATTCAATCAATGAGTTTTTCATCGAAAAATTATAACGAATCAATATCGCAACGATGAGAAACCGAAAAACGTGTTTTTTTTATTTTAGTACATACATACAAATTGCTTTAAATTATTTCTAAAACTTCATATCCGAAAGCTTTATATCGATCAAGATTTTAACCTCCTTATTTACACGCAAATGATCTGCATGTCCCGATGACCGCGTGGACAAGCGCGCTACTTCTCGTTGAAAGACGAGCTAATCTTGAGGTTGTGAGTTCGAATCCTGCGACCTGCTCCGGAAAAGTCGAAATAATTCTTGACTAAAAGAAAATTAGTGGCGCCCTCTTGTTTAACATTTCTGAAACTGCTAGTTACTAACTTTTTCCTAGTAAAGATACTACATAAGTGGATGTATTGATTACTAGAATATATCTTGTAACGTTTACTGAAGTTTTTATAGTATGCTTGCAATTTAAATGATTGTATTGGATACTAAGCTTTAATTAGTAATATATACACATATTTCTTATGTAACATTACTAAAAAAACTTATGGAAGCTGAGTTTCCTAGAGAATTCTTAGTAACCTTACAGATTTTTTTTTAGAGTATATCTTTAACACTCTTACATTATGGGAAAAATACTGGAAAAAAATATTTTGCATTGGAATTTAAATAATTTCAATTTTTAAAATTCATTCCATGTGACAAAAACCAACTACAAAATTCCAATTTTGATAATGATGAATAGAAAACGGCTAAATATATTTCAAAATAACCCTTTTTAACTATAATAAATTTTTCGAAACAATTTATTTGTATTTAGTCCCAATATATAATTATACTTTGAATACTGCCAAAAACGTAATTTCACAACAGATAATAACCTCACTCTTTAATTTTGAATACACTTTTACTACTGTCATCTATGAGGGTTATTAGCAACTAAAACTTCAAAATGTAATGCAATAAATGAAAAAAAAAACAGATTTGCCGAGAGGGAGCTCTACTTTAATAGAATAAAGTGGATTATGTTACTTGTTGCCATATGGCATCAGAGGGTTAAACTGAACAATTTTTATGGATCTCATAATTAATTTAAAACTTCGAATAGTGTCGCAAAACAAAAGACCAATTTTTATGTTGACAACAATATTAATGACTTTTCAGTCCACTCAATGACTTATAACACGCTTTATAAAAGCTACGCTGTTGAATTAGAAACATCTGAAGCTCTTCAACTGAAGGGTTCTCAGAGTAGAGCGACTTTTTTTTACGAATAAAAACTCCGAGTGAATACGAGATACGAAAGCACTAACTTGTCTTCTTTTCACCTGTTAGGAACGAGGTTAAAGAACATGGTGTTTTTTTTTTAATTAAAGCAATTCAATTAGGAACGAATTCAATTCAAACATTACTCTTTCAGTCCCAATTACAATTTTGCATTACCATTTAAGAAATTTTTTTCTGATCGTCTATAGCCATTTGTGGTATCAGAAAGCCTATCATTCGATTCTTCAAACTTTTTTCGATTGGAAAACAAATTTTATTAATCCCATTAGATGTCAAAACTATTATGATCAGAAAAATGATGATGCCAAATGGCATCACTGGGACTGAAAGGGTAAAAGTCAAAAAATTAGTTTTTAATAATGTGAGAAAGTTTTTAAGAATTAACATAGATGAATTCCAAAAATAATGAATGCGTTTGTTAAGGTGTGAAAGAGTCTTTTACTTATCCAATTTCTTAAGAAAAAATGATACATATTTGTTTTAATTGGAGTACCAAGAAGGGTCAAAAAACAAACATATTTTAAAGCTGCTGACTAATATGTGAATTTTATTTAAAGCAAAATTCACTGGGATTTTACAAGATTATGATTACCCTAAATAAATTACTCCAATAAGAGATTTGAATAATATATCATGACTTTTAAAGTTTTTTTTTTAATTTGTTTCACAGATACCCCCGAATGTTCAAAAAAAAGGTTTTCTTTAATGCTGCTGACTAAAATTTAAACACAGCAATAAAAAAATTTTCACTATAATTTCAAAAGATTATTTACTCCTAAGAGTTTAAAATTCTGAAAATTATATTAAGACAAGAGATTTATTTAAAATGAAATTCAAAGACGCCGTAAGCAGTCGATGTTGCTCTAAAAATTCTTCAAATTTTGATATTTAATTTAAAATAAGCACAATTAAAAAGTGTTTAGCTAATTAGCGGTTTAAACTGTGACATTAACTGTAAAAATCCAATTGAATTTTTTTTTAAATAATCTTGTATATAACAGTTTAAAATAACAACCTGAGTTTTCTAAATCTATATTTAAAATAATAATTTGATTGTGAATACCAAGATGGAAATATTCATTCACAATAAACGAAAATATATGATTTAGCATTTTATAAATGTCTTCTTAAAAGAACAACTACAGTATTTTTACTTTAGCCAAGTGTAAAAAAAGAACTAAGAGGTGTCCTTTTACGTTTTTATACGGACTATTTGGGCGCCTTTTAGAGTGTAAGTATTTTACTTCAGACGCTAGTGGTTGCTCTAAGTTTTCCTTTGTAGTTAAAAAAAACTACACATCTTGATTTCCAATAAGTTAAGAAAGAATGACATTAGAAATCTTATTGCTGAGATGTACTTAATGTCAGAGGCATTTGACTAATTAGGTAATGTTTCAAGAAACCATATGTAGTAATATCATCTTTTAGAAGATATGGTCTTTAAATTTTTAAAACTTAAATTCTGCAAATTGTATCGATTTTTTTAAGAATATTTTTTTAACCAAAAGAGTTTATCGTACTTTTTTACATCGTTAACCATTTATTTAATAATCTATTTTATTATTAACGCTAGAACGCCAAATAAAATAATATTTTTTAAAAAAATATTGGTGGTTTTTTATACTGACTATTAGTGGGATTTAAGTAAAGCCATCTTAGTCGGCTAATTTTGCTTCCCCAAAATTTATCGTTCCTTATGCCCCTGAAAAAGATACATGCACTTTGTATTGGTATAAAATACAATAAAAAACCAATATACTATGAAACCACTTTTGAAATATAAATTACTTTGTGATGTTAAAGGTGTGTTTCTGCTTTTCATCCCGAATTGTACTCATAATTTTAGTACTGGTGATGGGACTTGTTAAGTACCGAGAAAGCTTAATATGGGTTGTTTAGATTTAATTTAAATTCGCACTGTAAAAAATATTGTTATATTACAGAAAATTCCTTACATCAAAAAATTGCCAAAAAATATCTATAAGGCACTTTTCCCATAGCAAAGCAATACAGGAAATATTTGTGCACAACTATTTTCTGTTTTGCTGGGTATGTTAAACAGAAAAACGTCAGGCTTATCCCGTATACGAACCCTTATCAGCGGCATAGGTACCAACCACTCTGACCCTCACAACATTGCAGTAAATGGAGTAACTTGTATAGATAAATTTTTCTTTTCTTAGTTTAAAAAAAAAGTCTGTTTAGTGGTACCAGACTTATCCGTTTAAAAAAAATGGATCTTTTGACAAACTAAAGACACAACTTTACAGAAACATACACAATTTTACAGAAAACTGCAGTAGTTAAAAAAAAAAAACGGAAAAAACACAGAAACATTGTTTTATTTTTTTGCACATTTCATAACACAGATTTTCGAGTATATTTTGTGCTTTTTAAAATAAAACCTTTAATACATGTGATTCTTTTGCAGCTCCTGTGATCAGCGTGCTAGCTCAAGTTGTGGGTCCTCGGAAAGTTGCTTTAGGTGGAGGTTTCCTTGCCTTCCTAAGTCTAACAGCTTCTTCATTTATTACAAGCTTAGAGTATCTGTATCTTTTCTTTGGAGTGATTCAAGGTAATCTATTTTATCCTTATAAATAAAACTGTATTTTTTTTCAAAATCATAAATCTCGTATTGTAAATTGTTTTCAAATTGTGCCGCAATATGACATTCGATTACGCAAGTGCTTTTATATCAAATATTGTTTTTATTTAGCTATTGAAACAGGTTATAAAAATGGAGATAAGTACCTAAAGAGAGTAACTAAGAAAGACTCAAATACGCGCTGAGAAAAGCACACACTATACAAAATAAATACAATTTTATAATATTTTTCAGTAGTTCATATAAACCCTCATTTTTAAAGAGGTTCTCTGAACAAGCACACAAGCTGGAATATATCTGTACTATACCATACCCTCATTTTTAAAACAGAAATACATAGAAACTTAACTATTGTGTATCTGGTTTTTATCTATGTTCTCCATAATTATTCTCTCATGTAGCAATTAAAAAGTAGTTTAACATTTTTGCAACCTCTCTTTATTATCTAAAGCTTTGAAGATTTGGCAGTTTGGTAGAAAATTATAAGTGACATAAATTCTATAAAGTTTTTAAAAGAAAGCATATTGTATAATCCCTCCCTACCGCTTCTGAAAAAGAGAACAACGAGCATCTCAGCAGGCGGTAATCTTAACAATTCTTGCTTACAAATTTAATTAATAATCTCATCAAGAGCATGACTAACACATAATTGCTTGGGTGCTACATGCTGTGCTTTCGAAGAAGTTACTACATCCTTTATTAAGGTTCGAGCATACAGTTTGTTTCATTTCAGGCCACTCATTTTTGTAATTGAAGCATTGTGTCATTTATTTATTTGGTTACATGCACTACGTGTCTGCATATAAACAAATCAAGGCCAATAAGAATTAGTACAGCTTTCTGGAGGTAAACTTCAGGATCTACATCAATGTGTCTTGTACCGTTGTTGCCAGCCCTCAATAACTTCAAAAACATAAGAAAATATACAGAACGATTGATTATTACAGGATAAAATTTGGGCCCAAGTAATTGTTTTCAGTACTAAAGTTTCAGACTGTGACTTGTATTAACCAGATTGTGTTAGTATCTCTATAAACTAATTCCTGTTTTTAAAGTAACATCTTTTGTCCGATGTTTATTTTTTTAACAATACATTATTTTTGCAAAACCATATTTTATCAAAGCAAATAAAGAAATATATAAACAAAAAACGTATATCAAACTTTTAACTAACATAAAGAGAATCCGATTTGTGTCCAAATTTCTACGAGTTATTTTTTCGAAAATGTAAAAAGGGACCACAAAGAATTCAATATTTTTTCAAATAACATCTTATAACAATGAAAATGAGAAATTCCTAATGTAATACAATATTATTTATATAAATTGGACTCTTAAACATACACTAATGATTAAGAAGGCACTAGGCGCGTGTACATGAGCCATGGAATCCATGGTATGAAGAGCCAACTAATTTTTCCCTCTTGGGGATTTTCTCCCAGGCAGAACCGGAATTGCAGGGTTCATTGGGGGGTTTCGCACACCCTCCAATGAAGGAGTGTTTGATGTTTCATTCCATGAATTCGGCCACAGGCTATCATTTGGGTTCGAAAGCCTGCTTGACCACTTTTTCCCCTAATGTAGGTTTGGCATTCCATGGATTCAATGGCTCATGTAAACACGCCTACTATAACAACACATTACATTTCTGATATTGGATTTTTATTTTTCAGGAATCGCTGTGACCTGTACTTTTACTCCGGGGATAATGATGATTGCCAAATATTTTAACCACCGTCGGGGACTTGCGAATGGGCTGACAATGGCCAGTAACGCCATTGGGGGAATGATTATGCCATTGGTTACGAGTAAACTGATTTCAGAATACTCCTTACGAGGCTGTTTTCTCATTATGGCCAGCATATTACTGAATGCTTGCGTTGGCGCCATGCTATGGCAGCCTGTGGAGTGGCACCAAAAGGAAACGCCCATTGAAGGCATCCCTATGCTGGAGGAATATTCTGGGGGTAAATGTTCTCGAAGTAACGAATCAGTAGGAGAAGATACTTTGTGTCCACAAGTAGATTCCAAAACTCCTTCCATTTTAGAAGATAATGAAACTCCTACTAAAGAGAATTTGTTCATTGAGAACTTCGAATCTGGCCTTGATCTATCTTTAGACAATTCTACATCTTTGAAAGCGCCCGAGATTTTTGTGGATCGCAAAAACTCTAGGTACTTGTCCGGGCCAAATTTATATTCGAATATTGAAGGAAATGGAAAAATAATTAGAGGTGGATCGTCTTCCCATTTAGATGATATTTCGAAGCGAAATGAGAGAACTTACGGATCATCAGTAAGCACTGAATCTTTGCCCAACAAGTTCCGATTAGCTCCAACGTTACTGAACCATCATTCTAAGACTTCTTCTTTTCTTTACCTGAGCACTTACAGTTTTGGCCCAACTGTAGGAGCAGTCTTAACTAAAGAACATTTTAAATCGCTAGATGGTAATGATTTTAAAGGAGAAATTGACAACTCGGAGAAAACCACGAAACACAAAAAAATGTTCTTCTCTTCTTGCTTGGGCATGTTGAATATTAATAAAAGTATTTTTGAAAAAAGCAGATTTTACATTATGACCATAACTTTGTTTTTCCATGCTCTTGGATACCAGGGTACTTACACCTTTTTGCCATACCGAGCCACTACACTAGGTCTTTCCGAAGGCCATGTAGCGTCCCTACTGTCAGTGATGGCTTTTACAGATTTAATTGGTAGGATATCGGGTGCTTGGCTATCTGATTTTAATTTATGTCCCAGAAAGTATTGGTTTATTGGAGGAATGTTTATGTCAAGTGTTTTTGCCTTCAGTTTGCCATTGTATCAGAGTTACGTAGCGCTCTTACTTGGGAGCGCATGCTTTGGATTCTTCAGTGGTGCATACATTGGACTGATCGTCGTACTATTTGCTGATGCCTATTGTCCAAATGAAGTGGCACTGGCGTACAGCATCTCGGCGGTAGCTGGAGGATTTATGTCACTAGGTGGCCCTCCGCTAATGGGTAAGAAAAATGTGTACATCACTGGTAATACAAACGAAATATATGTTATTTTTAGTAAGTTCTGATGTATCTGTGCCCTATTCAACTTTGCTCGTTTATACTAAAATTATACAGCGGTAGTGAGCCGCGGTAGCTCAGTCGTGTGAAGCGTCGAGCTCGCATCGGAAGGGTTGTGGGTTCTGTCCTCGGCGGCGCTCGCAATTCTGATGGTCGCTGGGTCAGCGCTTGTACTCAGCTAAAGACCGCTGTGTTGACTAATGGTGGCTGAGGCACGTTAAATATGCCGTAGTCACAAAGTCCTCCATGTTCCCATACCAAATTAATACCTCTGGGGGTGCCAGATCAGGGGGTTATCGGCCTTTGATCTAGATTAAAATTCCGATATGTGAGAATGGATGTGTGAAAGGGACCTTCCTGTAAAACGGATGTGTCTTGCTGACGGGCAAAGTCGGGCTTCCTCCCTTGTGGCGCTCAGTAAAAACAGAAGCCGCCCTCATCTTCGCCTTAAATCGGGTAGTCGTCTACTCCGTGCTCGGTTACAGAGTGGCATTAGAAACAACAACAACAAAATTATACCAGGGCCTGGTCTAGCATAACTTTGGAGGCCCCTATGTAGAAACTTGTGTATATTTGGCTTGTGTATAATAATATTCTTCGACTATCATACCGGCTTCCTGATAACAATCGCATTAGGTAAGTGTTGGAATCAAATTTACGCTCAAAAAATTGGAGTCCCAAATTTGTAAATTGGATTAGAACCACTGAAATAAAGACTCCGAACCTCAATAATGCATGTTTACTGTTTGAGTAAAAAAGCTATATAAAGAAAAGATGCAACGATAAAAATGCCTTCTAGCATTCCAAATTCCATGTACTTTTTTATAGAAAATATTAATTTTAATTTTTTTTAAATTAATACGTATTCTATCACCACGCTTCCTAAAGAATTTTAACTAATTTGAGTTGAATCATTAATATTTTTTAGCGACAAACTGATTCAATAATTGTACTTGTACAAATATTTGAACCGGATTTTTCCCTGCACATAAAATAGCCATTTTCCGGTAAGCAAAAGAACACCAGGCTGAAGATAAATAACTATTATTGTATACCCAGCGGAATACAAGGAAAAACTAGTTAAACATGCAAAAAAAAAACAATAAATCTGTATGAATAGAAATGACACCAGTGGAATTTTTTTAAATAATGATCTCACCTATAAAACCTTCAAAATGTTTTTATTCCATTTATTGCAAAATACTTCGTGTATGCTTATACAACATGCTTATTTAGCTTAACTGGGGCACGTATTTAAAAAGTTATGTGAAAGGCCTTCTAAAAGCAACTTTTGTTGTATATTTAAGAAAAAATAATATCTTAATCTCTTACTTGACTGGGAATTTCACTTGAGACAGCTTCTGATTTAAGGACAGACATATTTTCTTTTTCTAAATTAATGTTTGTATAGTAAGTATGAACCAAGCTAAGTACCTAAAAAAATGTTGGTATGTTCATTAGCAACATGTTTATTGGGTGGAGCATGCGTTTACATCATTCTCGGGTATGTTAACAGCCTAGGCAGCAAATGTTATTTCTGTACGCCCCTTCATTATGCTTTGCATGCTATAAAAATAGTTTCTTTTTCGCGGTAGATTTTACCACATTATTATTTCTATAGAGGCCCAGTAGCCTAGTGGTAGTGCTTCGCATTGCCACGCCACAGGTCCGGGGATCGAATCCCGGACTGGGCGAGGTTGACCCAGCCTTTCATCCCTTGAGTGGGTCGATAAAATGGGTACCAAGCATGCTTGGGAGCTAAACACTGGGGGTTCCGCGTGAGGCTGACCACCTTACCGGGACATATGTCTAGCACCCCAGAGCCCTAGGTCACGAAAGCTGAAATGGGCACGGCAGGCCTTGGCCCAGTAATGGGCTGTTGCGCCGGGGAGTTTAGTTTTTTTTTTATTATTTCTATAAACAAAAAGTATACAAGAAATGATTTTTCATTGATGAAATAATTTCTCCTAAAAGGTGTTTTTTAGTTCAAATCTAATTAAAATTTATCAATACAAATTTATTTTGTAACATTCCTCTAATAATTCGGTTTTTAACTTCCTTGCTCTCATCATTTTATATATTAATTTATAATTCTTTTTAATATTAACTTTTCTATTATAAGTTATAATGTTCAAGATTTCCGAAATATCGATATCTAAGTGGATCTTTTATTAATTGTATAAAAAAAGGACCTAGCAAACAGACCAAGCACGATTTCGATGGAATATATTTAGCATGAGAAAAACAACTTTAAAATTGGCTATTAATTGCAAAAAAAACAACTTTTTTGTTTTGCCATAGCACACAAAATATTACATTCTTACAGCTCAAAACCTAAAATTCCACTAAATTGGCATGAACCTCAGCAAATATTAAAAGTTAATTTTTTTAAATTTCTTGCAAACATATTTTTTAGTATATATATTTGTTTACAAAATGTTTTCATACAGAATATATGTTCCTCTTTTTTTGCTTGGGGATAAAGAAGTTAATGTATCATAAAAGGTCATACAAAATTTCGTTACTTTGAATACGAAAATAACGCCACGATTTCAACTTTAAATAATCAAAAACATATTCAAAAAGTAAAGGATTTTCAACTTTAAATTTTCAAAAAAAACATTCAAAAAGTAAAGGATTTAGAAAAAAAATTCGATTTCATGAAAATTGCATTTTTGGGGTTATTTCCTTTATTCAAACATCCGAGCGCGATTTAAATAATTATTTTACCCCACTTTATAATAATCCATAAAACAAAAGTAATGTTTATACTTAAATAAATATATGCCTTAAAATCAAGAAACACCCAAACATATTAAAATTTACTTGAATTTCAAATGACCAAAGCTTTTTTTAAATTGCTGTAATGTCGAATCCATTCATCATTGTTCGAAATAAAAAAAATACTTAACTAAATTGCTAAAATTGAAGTTTTGGATTTTATGAAATGAAAATGCATTTTTTCTTATATAAATAAATGAAATTAGTATTTTTATTTTCATACACTATAAACATAAATATATTTTTCTTTTTATGTCATTGAATTTAATTAAATTACGTAAGAATTCGATCGACTAGTTACAATCAAATAGTTTAAATTTCTTTTTAGAAAATCAATTTCAAATTTTTTTATTTGTGTTTAGATTATCTGTGTTAATAATTTTAAATATATAATTCTTCTTTTCAAAACTGTGCGATATTGGGTAATTTATTAGAATCGTTGAGCATTAAGGGGAGCGGACACCCCCATTCGCTTTCCTACCTCGATCGGGCTGGCTAATGCTAAGTCTATGGGGAAAAAATGGTTTTTGTTCCAAAAAAAAGCAAAGAAATTATAGGAATATTTTGATGAGGTTTTTTTTTTAATTCATAAAACTCCAATAAAGGTGTGCTTTTAGAGGTTATTTTTTTAAAAACGTTATTTACTTTTTTTTAATCGAAAAAAATTCAGATTAAAAAAAAGTAAATAGCATTTTTTAAAAAATAACATCTAAAAGCACACCTTTATTGGAGTTTTATGAATTTTAAAAAAACCTCATCAAAATATTCCTATAATTTCTTTGCTTTTTTTTGGAACAAAAACCATTTTTTCCCCATAGACTTAGCATTAGCCAGCCCGATCGAGGTAGGAAAGGGAATGAGGGTGTACGCTCCCCTTAAATCACAGTTGAGTTTTTCACACTCAAATAATACGGGCTCTTTCTAAAAAAAAGGTTTACGAGATTGGTTCCGCCCGGGATCGAACCGGGGACCTTTCGCGTGTAAAGCGAACGTGATAACCACTACACTACGGAACCTCGATAACAAAGCGATTCTTAAGCTTATTAAACCACTTTTAAACAACTGTTCTCAGACTATTGTATTTTTTTAAACAAATACTTTAATATTTTCGTTTATTAAAATACTATCGTTCGCCAAAACGTATTAAAAGGGCTTTTAATTCAACTTCTGTAATTTAGTCTTCTCTTCTTTTTACTCGCATCTTGACGCGATTTCTCCTACTTGCGTTTTGTCACGCCATCTAGTGAAAAGATAGGAAAGATTTGTTGGAATAAGTAATTTAATTTTTTTTTTACTTAATGTTTTACGTTCTTGCATGGCAACAGTTTTACAGGAGTGAAAATAAGGTTCAGATTGGTTAATTAATATGAGGAGCGCAGTTTAAAATACCATACCACCAAATCACCTAAACCACAATGAAGTCCAATAATCAAAGCCATCGCCACATGAAGCAAGCCAAACGACTAAAATAAACTATAAATAATTATATTTTAGTTTATTTAGTCGTTTCAGAAGACGTAAATATCCAAAATTCATTATTGCACTTCCACGATTTCATTGGTTGCTTCGGTTTCACTATCGATCGGTGGCGAAAACCGCAGATATTTGGGATAATTTATATTTAGCAGATGTTTTACGTAAATGTATATTTTTAGTATTAAGAATTTAGATAAAACAAGACTGCAGATTACAACAGTTCAATGAAATACTCCAAGTAAAAACGAACAATAAGAGAACAAAGATGACGAAATAAACAATAAGGAAAAAATATAGTCAAAAGAAATAGCTATGAAAATATGCACTGTCCAAGATTACTTAGCAATTCTAATATTTTTTAAAGATTAAATTGAAATAATAAGATCAAATGTAATTCTAGAAGGTCCTGAAATGAAATATACTTATTTATATTCTTAAATTAATTTTAATTTTATTGCCTTATTTATATTTTGGTTTTATTAATGGGAATGTTTCAGATTTGTCTATACCCTGAGATTTCATTGGTTGTTTCAGTATCACTCTCAAAATGATCGTCATAAATATAAAAAAATTATCTCTTAAAAGATTTCTTTAACAAATAATTTGAACAATCAACAGCACAGCAAGAAGTTGACACTTAAACAATTTAATGATTAAAATATTCTTAAAAAACTCATTTTCGAATACCGAAACAAAAGTAATTCCAGAAAAAAAAATAACACCGCTGGAGCTGTTGCCATTCACGATATGAAACATCATCATTATTTTATATTTTAATTTTATCAATGTATTTATATTTAAGTTTGATTTTAGTATTTTTTTTTTGTTTCGTCGTAACCTGAATCCTCTTAAGGGGGTTCAGTACCCCCAAAATCGGTAAAAAAAATCAAAACAAAAATTGTTGGCTTAAAATACTATTACAACCTTTATTAATAATGTCACAAAGTATCAAGACGATCGGAAAAATATTTTTGACATTAAAAGCCATTTTAATGCCATGGCTTCGTAAGGAAATGGGTTAACAATAAAAACTTTAAACGCGTTTTTCTCAGAACTTGATTTTTTGAACTTCGATGTACCTTTTCTCAAAAACTATGCTATGTTTTCTCTTAAACTTTTTTTTGTAGTATGTAATACATAGTATAGATTAATCTGAGGTTATAAATTTTAATAAAACTAAAGTGAAAAAAAATTTATGGGGCAAAAAAGTGAAAAATTTCATGATTTTTTTTTTTGGTACTTTAAAACTTATTTTATTTAAAAAAAATCTAACAGTTATTTACAAAAAAAACTTTTAACCTCAGATTAATATATAAGGTTGGTATAACACACACAGAAAATTTTAAGATGATCTGATCGGTAGTTATTGTGAAAAGGTACATTGCAATTGGCCAATTTAACACTACCGATATACAACATACTGAACCTCCTTAATAAAATCACCTGTCGATGCTGACTCAAACGAAATCAGATAAACAATCGAAATGATGTCCTAACGCGCTCTGTCTTATTAGGATATTATTAGATGTGTCATAGACTTTTGCATTACATAATACATATTTCATTTCTTTTAGGTTATGTTCTCGAAACTACTGGCAGCTATGGGATTTGCCAATCCGTTCTGGGTGCTGCTCAACTGGGGGGTGCAGCGATCTGGCTCGCCGAGCCTTGGGCCTTGCGGTATGAAAAGAGACGGCAAGAACAGAGAGGCCAAATTAAGTCATCTGACGAACAGCATCTTGTTTAAATGTACAAATATATATTTAATTTTTGAACTGTGAGATTTCAAAACTGGCAAACCAACCAGTTGGTGGCCAACCTGCTATTTCACAAATTATTTGTTGGCATTCGTTTTCACAAGTTACCAGTGAACGAGTTACGATTTGCCAGTGAACACAGCCTATTGCAAGAGTACCGTATTGATTCCAAGTATAACAAGGCAGTGTAAAATTAGGTCCCGATTTAAAACAAGTTTCAGGTGCCAACTTGTATAGCTTTCCAGCTTTCATTTGTGCATTTCCTTCAATCGGTGCTACGATTGGTGCTCTGTTCCCACCTGATATTGGTTCACCAATCAAAGCTTGAGAAAGAATTTATTTTCGTTATACACATGTGTTGCCACTCAAGACCTGAGACATGTCCATTGTGAAAGTTAAAATACTTGAGAAGATGCCTATTGTATACATAAAAAGTTAAAAATATTTTTAAACCCACAAAATTTGAAAATATTTGTTCACTGAAGTATTATTTTAACCCTTTCAGTCCCAATGATGCCATTTGGCATCATCACTTTAGAATTTTTGTTTCCGATTGTCTATAACCATTCATGATACCCAAAAGCACATCATTCGATTCTTCAATAGAAAATACTTTACATTAATCCCCCGAAAAGAGGCCGGCACCATTGTTATTTTTTTTAATTCGAAAAAAGCTAACTTGCGTTTCTCTTCATTTTTTAAAGGTCGACTAAATTGAAATATTTTAACTATTTTTGATGAAATAATTTACTAAAAAAAATTTAATGTGTTCAGATACTCTGAAATATATAAATAGACCTTTATTATTTTTTTTATTTATTTTTTTTTCAATTTGTTGTTTTCAATCATTAAAGAGTTTTAATTCCAAATGGCATCATTGGGACTTGCTGGGTAACCCAACCCTGTCAAAACTGGGAATAATGAAAGTACAAGTGACGCTGTAGATCAAAAAAATTCCAATTATGAACGGGTTATTGACAGGGCGGTACCTTTAGCTTTTTATTGAGGTGGAGGTGGACGTTTTGGCACCCTCTAAAATTAGTATTTTTTGCCTCATAAATTATTTATATTATTAATTAGTATAGTAGTACTAATTATTAACCCATAATTACATTAATTAAATTAAATTTATTTAAACTTAAATTTAAGTTAATTTGAAAACGTAACATGACTTTAAGTTTTAAAATAAATTTTAACTTACTAATTCTTATTTAACTTATAAATTCTAAATAGAATGATTTCATGCATCTAAATGCGGAACATGGCTTTCAATTTGTATAAAATATTGATGTTTGTATTATAATTTAATCTTTAATAATTAATAGTACTTCATCCTATTTTTCTATTATAATAT
The DNA here is from genome assembly GCA_023701765.1 of Hylyphantes graminicola. Classification (NCBI taxonomy): domain Eukaryota; kingdom Metazoa; phylum Arthropoda; class Arachnida; order Araneae; family Linyphiidae; genus Hylyphantes; species Hylyphantes graminicola. The sequence continues at coordinate 10,172,240 of CM043122.1, forward strand.
TTAATTACATGAGATGCATACTTTTTGTGTTACATTTAATTTTGTTTGCATATTTGCAAATTTTGTTTCATACGTCCAATTGGATATGACTATATTTTCTTTTACACTACTTAAGTCCCAATGATGCCATTTGACATCACTTCAAAAATCAATCATAAAATTCAAATTATTTTTTTTCAAATAGAACTCTTATCTTAGACCTAAAATGAGCTTATTTTGTAAATATCAGAATTTTCTGTAGTGTATTATTTTTTGGGACTGAAAGTTGTTAATGGACTTGGAGTGCTATCTTTAACAACATAACAAAACAAGTATATGTGTCTCTGTGACTTTTCGAAATGCCATGTAAACTGTTAATTATAAACTTATTTTCGAAACGTCGTCAACTATAGTGATCAAAATTTGTATACCCTCATGCTGTACAGAAAATTCCCCTGTATGATGAATATTTTGTTTTATTTAAGATACCAACTACAGGTCAGGAATTACTGTTACGTTGAAGTGCATAAATTAAATGTCTAATAAATTGATTCTCAATAGTTTTTGCCTGTTTATTGTATAATGAAACTAAAACAATAGCTATAGTTTGGTATGAGCTTTTATTCTTGAACAAGTCCAATTTACGAAAGCTCAATTAAACATTATATTGGTAATTGCCATTTCACACTGTAAAATAAGTCCAAAAATCTATCAAATCAACATTTTTTAAATACAACACCGTATGCGTCTACTTTTAATGGTTAAAAGTACACAAAAATATTCCAAAAAAAATCAGATTTATAAAATAAAATGGAAATACTACTATTTTTGGATTCTGAATGGAATATAATATGCTTTTACAAATTTTGCGTTGATTTAATTATCAGGTCTCTGAGCGTTCACTAAAAAAAAAAACATTGAATGAATGTACGAATACGAGTCCGTTGAATGGCAATAAATCAAAGAAGTCAGCACCGCTCAAAAGTCGGCTAAATTGGACGTTTGTCCAGTGCGGCACATCTAAAGGGCGAATCATGTACAATATTTCGGTGTTGAATTAATAACTAAACTAAATTTATAAATATTTGTACATATTGTTTTCTTTACTATGCACTGCTCTAGAATGTGTCTTTATTTAAATATCCGTTTTTATAACAATTAAAAATAGTTAAAAATATTAACAAACAATAATAACTAACAAAATAGCTAAATATTATTTTTAAAAAACGTAATTTTTTTAAGTACTTGAATGTAAACTTAATATATGCAACGCATTAGCTTTGGAAAATCGGTGCTGCTTTTTGTGTTTTCATAAGTTGGCACAATGACGAGAATCACGCTATAACATGTGTGGTTCATACACTTCTTGAAAAGTTATGAGTGAAAAACTTAACGCTAAACACGCGATATAAAAAACAAGTTTAAATAGCATAAGGGGCCCGGGTGGCCTAGTGGTTTGGACTATTACGCATAGATATAGAAAGTAGCAGATCTGCCCCCTAGGGGAATAGGTGAACCCACTTTTGAACCAGTATCCCATAAGGCAGTTCGCAATCCAATTAAAAATATATATATATTTTTTTAATATTAACTAATTAAAACGTTTTACCAGTTTTGCTGGCATAAATTTATAGCTGGATATGTATTGATAATTTCTGGCAGATTGAGGTATATATTTATAAAAGAAGCACACTAAAAATGCAATTTTTATTGCATGTAACTCTTCGGCAAAAGCTGTTTCTTGGAACCAGTATCCCGTGATGCATTGCGAAAACGGCGAAAATTGGATTCATCACACAATCGCCGGTTTGTATTGGGAACATTCACGGCCATATCCACCTGAGCTTCAATTCCAAATCGCTGTAGAGAAACGAACAGTAAGTACAGGTTTGAGCAGTAGGATAACATTAGCATGTGCTTCGAGAGCTGTAGAATAACAAACCCATTGACATCACATGAATATTCCCCATTGCGAAATTGATGGGCAACACGCTAGCAGTCTGCTGCTTTCTGTAACGGATGCGGGTTTGATTCCCGCCTTCGCCCTGGGTGTACTTTCCTTTCTCTGTGACAGTAAAAATTATTTCTGTGTCTGTCTTTCTTCACAAAGACTTATAAGCCGGTCTCTGATCTGATCAAGTACACAATCCGGAATATATTATGTACCTACCCTATCCTGCCCAAATGACATACGATTTAAACAACAATGTAAATTAATCAATCGAGTATTGATATCCAACAATAATTATATAGTCAGTATGAAAAAGTAATAATAATTTACCACTTTTAATTTGACATTTATGCATGTCATTTGACAGCTCTAGTGCCCAGAATTTACTACCCTAATAAAGTTCTTCAAAACTTTTTTTGTATAAACCGAATGGCAATGAATTTAAAGTTGTCAAAAGTCAATTGACACTTGACAGAGAGGAGAGATGTCTGCGAGTTGTTAATTGTGTTTTGATTTTGATTTGAATTTTAAATTGATTTTTTAAGCGTTAATTTTTAGGACTAACAGCTACGATGTTTCGTAAAGCTTATTCGTATTCAAGTGTTTCGGAACAACAGCCCAGCGGTTGTTGCCGAGGACGTAAGTTGTTGTTATTTTGAAGTTGTGTTTTTACAGCTCGTAAAAAAATATTTGATACCCAAACTTCTTGTTGCATCGGATTTGCTTTAAAACGCTTTAAAAATAACTATTCCTACATTTTACACTTGAAACAAAGTAACTTGCATTTTGTTAGAATTAATTGTTGTTTACTTTTTTTTTCGGTTCGTCAATAACGGTTGTCCAAACGAATATAATATATATAGCTGTTGTTACAAAACTACCATTTTCCAAAGTATAACTAACATATAGTGCCCAGCACATTCAATTGCGGCTTATGATAATAGTGAATTCAATTAATTAGACAAAGTCACAAATGAAGGGCTGGCAACTATATCGTAGTTATAGTTTTAAGAGTGTTAGTTTCGCTACTAATAAGCCCTTCATATGCCCTAGTAATTTTATTATAATAAAAATTTTTAATACCTCTGTACCCACTCGTATTCTATGTACTAATCTAATTTGAATAATAAATCTGGCTATTAGTTTCAAAACTGCAACCCACATAAATTTATTTCCTGTGAATTCTCAATGCTAATTTAATAAAAAAAAATTCTGCGGTAGATTTATAATATTTTTTTTATCAACCAACAAAAGGACAGATTAAAATTTTTTTACCAAAATTATTTTTCATCCTCTACCATAAAACGGTCAAATTTCTTCAAATACATACTTTCATAGTTACCTGATAACATTTCATGAGAGTATATTTGAGTGAATGCAGTTTGTCAAGTCATTCCCCTTTTAATAGAGGAAACCTTTTAGCTTTGCATTAAGGTCTGAGTTGAAGCCATAAAACTGACTTGTGGTTTCTCTCAGACTCCAAATCAATCAATAAAACGATTTGTTAAGGCTTCTCTTTCGCTTTTGCTCACTTTAATTGATGGCTCTGGCAGCAATGGGTGCCTATGCCGGTCCTCTAATTTTACATTACCCTCTACCATTACAATTTATAGATGGATATATGTATGAAGAAAAACCAGCAATTAGTAAGTTGTTTCTTCTGGCTGTTCTTTTCTGATTCAAACTTGTTGGTAAACCAGATTACTCGGTTAGTAAATGCAGGTGCTTTATAAATTTAGTTGTCATTGGAAACTTTTTGCTAACCAACAAGGGTAATTTTGGTCTAAGATGTAACGATTTTATTATGGATCTTTGCACTTTCAAAAATGTATATAAAAGTGTATTCTGTTTAACTATTTTTGAAGAAGTCTTTTATGTTTACTCAGTTTTTGAGATTATTTTTTTTAAGTATATGATTTTAAACATTAAAAAGATAAAGATAAAATGCAAGAAACATACAACGTTCCAAATTGCTATTGTCGAAATGTAAATTCCAATTACGAATATATTTTTTTCGTTTTATAATAAAAATGTTTGATTTTTATAAAGATACTTGTTATTAAATATTTCTTCCAAAAGTAATTTATTTTGACTTATTAAAATTGGGAACACCTATCGTATTTGGGCCGGAATGCTATTTGCCGAAATGCTACTTCTTGAAAAAGTAAACACAGGGTTGCTATAGTTAGTAGTATCTTACAAAATATTTTAATTAATTCCGGTACGGCGTCAGTATATTCACTTAAATTTTTTTTTTAATTTAAATTTTTAACATCAATATTGGTTCAAAGTGTTGAAAATTTATTAAGCTAAGTAAAATAATTACTAGTTACTTGTTTGTTTTGAATTCATAGCTGGTTTCATGTCCTCTTAACCCGGCAGCACTCGCAAGGGGGTCTATCAGACCCCACGCACATTCATTTTTAGAATTACCTAACTTCTCACTTTTTAAAATGGATCAAACCCAGAGTAGCTGCCTTCATGATCACTCTCTAAAGAAATGAATAGTTATCGTTCACATTCCAAAAGCGGTTTTAGTATAATTGTGGTTTTGAGCCCGAAAGACCCCATGCGATTGCCCACGTTTCTTCATTCGAGTTCAAATTGTCATGCTACTAATGAGGAGATGGAATGTATGCGAAAATTGTTAGCAGAAGTTTCTTTGGATGACAAATCTATAAACAAATCAGATGAAGAAGCTGGTGATCTTATGGATGATGATAATATGAATAATTTATTTTTGTTCTTGTTCCGATAGTGAGTCTAATGAATTGTCGGAAAATGAAGACATTACTGATAATCCTTTGGATACGATCGATGAAAATGTGGTTCAGAATTATAATTACATTACCAAAACTTCGCCATAAATACCTTAAATATTTGTGAGAAAATCTTTTTAGTAAAAATTGCGCAAGTTTTAATTGTAGAAGTGATACTTGAGTGAAATTTAGTGCTGGGGTCTAAAGTACCCCCTTGCGAGTAACGATGTTTTTCTTAGGAGCATGAGTGCTGCTGGGTTAAGTATTTTGACCCTGCATTTTTGTAGGCTTTAAATTCACTCTAGGATTTTATGTTTACTGTATACTTTTGTTTTTGAGTGTTTTGTGTCTACAGTGCATATCTTTAAAACTTATATTTTCTTCGCTTCAAGTTTTGTAAGTTATAATGATCCTTCTTATTCTCACTGTTTCAGCATCTGGTTGTTTAACAAGAGTACCATTTGCAACATTGATAGCTACTCTACTATGCTGCACAGGAGTTGGTATTTTTCTTGGATCATTTTACCGAGGCATTTCTTTAACGTTAAGAACGTTTGAACAAGTTTTTTATTTTCAATTTGATTGGTAAGCATAAATATCTCTTGCAACTTTTGTTATAAATTAAGTTTCTTTTTACACAAAGTTTAAAAAGATATTTCTTGTGTTGACAAACAATGCATGTATGTAAATTATATATTTTTTAAGAACTTTGTATTATGTATTTTTTTTTTGTAAGCTGTATAATAACTACCCAACTAGAACCATTTCTGATAACCAATTTTTCCAGTTTTTTCTAAATCACATTATATCAGTTCTATATTGTGTTATTTAATATTAATCAATGATCAAAGTAGTTTGTTTATTCTGTTAAATTTTCCTTCTGGCCAGGGTTTGAAATTAATGGTCGTTATTCTCAAAATGTGATCAAACGATTAAATTTTAACTTCAAAATATACTATTTAGTCACAGTTGTCGCGACTAGTTTTTTTAGATGTCACTATTAACTTTTAAGGTTGTTTTCAGAAATTATAAATTGCAAATTTTAAATGATCAATCTTAATTGCAAATTTTAATGCAAATCTTAAATTTGTCAAAACTGCCTTCTGTTATCTTTAAATCACAAAACTCTGGCGATACATTATATGAATACTCCGATGATCATGAAAAATAGAAACCCCTTTGATTGCAAATTGGGATTAATAAAAAAAATTTGAACTCCATTTCTCCTGAAATTTCTAAACTCTTGTGATTCTATGTGTGTGCAACTATCTTAAGAGTTAGTGGATAAATGACATAAAAGTAGCATTTTCCCATAAATATTTTCTCAAAAATGATCCCAGATCATGGCAATCGATCCTAGTTTTTTTTAGTAGCACAGTGCTTATAATTTTTTCCTCCAATTTCTAACACTGCTCATGATCCATCGATGGTCCTCGATGATCCATCATGCTGGGTTTGTAGGGACAAGGACGAAGCGGTCACCATTCTCTGTGAATGTGAAAATTATACAGCTCACACAGATTTGAGCGTCTAGGGCACAACCTGCTTAAGAGCCATTGGAGCTGCAGGAAATACCTATCATATCCTTGTTGAATTTTGCTTTGGCAACGTGGCTCTTCTTATAGGAGAGGGATTTATTTCTGGGGTGGTACAATAGACCCCTGGTCGCAGTGCTTGGCCCCCTCCAAAGTCATAACACTGTTAATGGTATAACATTAGCAAAGTGTTTTTGGTAAAATTTTTATCAATATTTTTGTAACAATAATAGAACTTGTTATTGTAACTAATTATATTAAGCAAGATGCTCTTCAATAGACAAATATTTTGCTTGATAAATTATGCTTGAAATTTTTAACTTGTTGCCTAAAAGATTTGAGATATTTTAGACATGATTTAAAAGACAAATCTGGCTAATATGTGACTTTATATTGAATATTGTTATGAATAATATTTTCTGTTCATTTTGTCTTTCAGGTTAATTGATTTGCATATTGTTTTTATAATCATTGGAAGTGTTATGGGTGCTTTTAGCTTGATTTTGCTAGTGGTGGGGTTTTTAGCAACTGGTGCTACTAGAGAAAGAGTTTACCGTGGATTCAAATCCAGGATAGGTGGACGTGTTTCATGTGCTTTTGTAAGTAATAAAAAGAACTGGAAAATTTAATTTTTTTTAATTGTTTATCATTGCAAACTTGCATGCTTATTGAATAGTGTCTCTCTAATTAATTTAAACTTATGGACATGGTAATAATCTCAGTGTAGAATATATTACTCTACTTAATATATTACTCTATTATTAATCATAGTGTAGAATATATTACTGCTTGAACGAATGCTATTCAAATGTACACAAACTCTGAGCATAGCAAAAACTTGATGCCCCTTGTGCTAACCATAGCCATATTTAACATCATAATTACATACTTAATACAATTGTTAAATGCATATAATAAAATTGTTAATTGTATATGTTTACCAATTTTTAGTGTTGCAGGTAGTTTTTTATTATAAAATTTGTATTGTCAATATTGTGCTTTAACGACTTTTTTTCTTTTCTTCTTTAATTTAAAATAAATTTATTTGTTCATTTTCAAACTACAGAAAGTAATGTTTGTTATGTGACTGACTGTTTATAAAATTTACTTATTTTTATCTAAACGTCAAAAGCTTAAGTAATATTGTAATAATAATAAATTCATCAATCACACACTGTCAGTTTAAATACTTCAACTGCTATTTTTTTTTAATAAGGTTTTTTCTTTTGCAGTTCATGTGCCTGACATACATTTTGGAACTAGTATGGTTAGTTGTGTTTGTTTCCCTTGCCCTTATAACATTTGTTTTCTCGGTATGGTGGGGGATGTGCAACAACCTGAAAAATGAACCAAATCCTGAAAACAGATGCATTGACTTAAAACCACTTGGTGAGTTTTAAAAGTTTGTCTTTCTTTCCTTATGATACTGAAAATGTTCATTAATTAAGGATCAAAACTAGTATTTATGCATCTTCACATTACATATTCAACTAAGTTCAGCCAAGTTCAGTTTTACATACCAACTAAATTCAGTTGTGTCTATTTAAATCTATTAACGATGATAATGAGCATTCTGCTTAAGTTTAGCTATTTAAATGCTTTGCACAGTGCTGCTACAATACAGTAGTTGTGCCATTTCATGGTTTAGTCAAAGACAAACTGTAGTCGCAACATCATTGTGACAAATGAATGTGTTAGAGAAGTGATTTGGTTAAAACGCCTTTTTCTGTCCATTACCAAGCTGAATGGAACACCAACTCTCCAGGTTGATGACACGTCTGCTATTCGACTGGCTAAAAATTCAGAATTTCATTGACGCACAAAGCACATAAATATTAAACACTTCTTCATCAGAGAAAAAGTCTTGGAAAAGGAATTGCTGAATCAGGTCTACAGAACATCAAATCGCAGATATCATGACTAAACCGGTCTGCAAGCCAAGGCTTTTGACTTTATGTTCAGAAATAGAACTTTATTAAGTTTTTTTTTGTTTATTTCAGAGAGCTTTGATTGTTTAAGTACCTAGTGTTTTAACTGTTCTTTCATTTAACAAGAGAAAGTGTTAAACATATAAATAATATATTACCAGTGTGTTAAAGGAAAGAGAACTAAAGTGATATGATTGTCAAGTTGTTACATAGTTGGTTTTATTAAACAGTTTTGTGCTGTTGTTTGAACATGTGGTGTCTGCTTTTTTGGTCACTTACTCTGCTGAGTTACAATAGGGTTTAAACTAATAATTTCAATAGATCTATCGTAGATAAACATTTTTTATTCTTGATGACCTATAGAATCGGAGTAGTAACAATTAATAATACTTAGATTAAAAATATAGTTCTTGAATTATCAGTTAATAATAATAAAGTTAGTAATCTCAGAAAGAATCGAACTTGCGCAATTTAAAAGAAAGGTTTGTTATAACCATATATTGATGGTAAAAAAATTCATTGATGGTTAATTATATAGTAGTACATAGTTAAGTTTTTGCAGGAAAATAATTTATCTCATTATTTACTTAGTTTTAAAATGTGTTTTTCAGCATTTCTTTTCCCTAATGATACTGACATAAACTTATTGAGGATATGCGACTCTGGAAAACAGAAGAATTTCTGTAAGGATTGTGTAAGTGATATTTTTTTTTATTTTTCAGTTCATCGATTTCAATCATAAAGTATTTTAACATTATAAAATCTGCTTAATTTCCGAACCTAAAATGAAGAAATAGTGCCGCTTATTCACAAACCTGAATTTTGTGCCGTTTTTGCTGAAGTAAAGAATTATTGAATTTGCAAGTGGGACTTTCCAATTAAAATACTCTTTAGGGAAAAAAAAAGTTATCATTTCTATTTAAACTAACGATTTTTCAACTGTAATTACCTAATAGGTTTTTAACTCAATTTGTTCCCTAGTCATATGTAGTGCTTCTCTACATTTGAACTGCTAACTATTAAGTTACATATTTAAATCTAATAATCTGATTGCATTTTATAAAAATAATTTCACAGATTACTTTATGTTTGAACCTAACAAGACAAGCCTTTCCCACACCTAATAGGCATATGTTTAATTAGGCATCCTCTCCATGTCACTGTAACAAATTATAACTGTCACACAAATTCATGAAGCAGTTGGTGGTTGGTTAAATATATGCGTATAGTTTAAATTTAGAGTTCAATTTCATATTGCTTTGTGTGAATTTTTTATCCCTTTTACTTATAGGCTAACCAAGTCAAAAGTTATGTCAAAAAATATCATATTAATTTCTATTTAGGTTGAACCATCTGCACTATTGTTTATTGTTTCATTGGTAGCCAGTTTCTTTGTGGTTCTAAGTTTGGTATGTTATTTTGATTTTATATGTAATCTCAATGTGCTTTCGTTTCTGAGGAAGCACTGTTTGGTAAAATAAACACCATTGGAATAAATACTCTGATTTATTATAGATTTTGAATTATTTTAGTTTTTAGCACAAAACTTTCAAGAAATCAGTGATAATACTATGAGGAGCCATTCCATTATTGTGTGTATTACATTCGGACCACATTTTCAGTATATTTGTTATTTTTTATGTTTTGAAAGCAATCTAAAACAAATAAAATAACATATTTTCTCAGATGTCTGATAATCTTATTAAGTCAATCGGAATCTTTTTCGATTAAAAAGTGCATAGATATAACATTATTTTGCGCTCCATTTGTTTCCATTTATTCTATTATTTGAATAATTCTGCGAGTTATATCAGCTTTGTTACGCTTTTTGTAAAGCTTTTTATAAAAAGTTGAAAGTTTTTGTTCTGTATGTTACATTGCACATTAAATGGTTCATATTTTACTGAGTAATTTTTAAAAAAAAAGCATTGCATAAAATATCCGTCTATGATACTCAGAAAAGATGCATTGGCAACAATATGCGTAAAAAATCATTTTGTTTGTTTTTAGCTTTTAAAAGTTTATCATACATCTGGCAATTATTTTACTCCAAGTCTGTTTCTAAATCAGCCCACTTTATTGCAATTTTTCTGACTAAAATTGAATTCAGATTAAAAAATCATTGTGAAATTATGAACTTTTAACTACATTTGATAAATTTTTCATAATTTTATTTTAAATTTAGTTTTTTGATACCCCAAGACCTCTTTCCTTGGAATGCTCCATGGACTTTTTATCCTGTTAGGGGATATTAAATAGGTTTTCAAAATAATATTCTATACTTGTATTTTAGCTGAAGTGTGAATTTTTTCTCAAATATCCCATTTCAAAACCCTGTACCCTATTTGGGTAACGAATTCCCATTTATTAACTATAATGTGGTGATTGTGATTATGATCTTGCTTTCCATTAGTCTTGCTTGTAATCCGTAATTATACCATTGTTTATTAAGACTAATTTTAAATATTTAAAGTAACTCAACTGTTTGTTTTATTCCTTTTACAGGTTCATTATCTGATGTGTTTATCAGCTAATTATGCACGCATTAAAGACAATGAGAAATTTCAAGAACTTCAAGAGTTAGCATATTTACAGGATACGGAACTGGGAACCTTGTCCAAGGATCGTTTTTAAATTCATGCTCTCTTTCATATTTCTATAGCAGAACTGCAGTGATTCAAGAATCTTTCTTGAAATCCTCTTTGTTTCAAACTATGTTAAACATTGTCTGTCCTTTGTTGTTTGAAAACTTATACAATTATCTTCAATTTAGCTCAAAGTTTATTAATGAGTTTTGAATATAAAGTCCCTATATATAACTTGTTGACTTAATATTTAAATAAAACATAAGTAAAAAAATATTATGTTAAATGTTTATGTTCACTCAAAATATTTGGGCACTTGTCTAAAATTTGGTGGATTATATGTCATGGGTTTTCAAACTCTTTATTCATAACTATTCCTTTAATTTTTAAAAATATTTCTTAATGCATTCCATGTTTTTGAAGTCTTTATTGGAAATATTATTGTATAATTCAAATTTATGTAGAGTTTAACTGTATTTTACAGCATGTTTATTCTGTAAGAAGTCTATTTTGAAAATTAGTTATATGTGAATACTTTAATAGTATCTTTACTCTATCGCTAATTATCATACTAAATAAAAAAATAGTGCTTTCTTAAATTAAAAACTATATCCAAATATAAAAAGTGTCATACAGAGAATGAATAGTTTACATATTCAAGTTTATAACAAAGCCCCACGACCAGAAAAAACTAAAAATGTTATAGTATCACTCAGATGATCTAATATGTATCAAAGATGTGCTTTTGTATTTCTCCAAGTTTGTCAAGTAACATGTTGATTTTCTCCTTTTTTTGTGACAATTTAGAATCTGTCAGTTATTGTTTATTTAAATTTCATAATCTGTTATTAAATTCACCTCCATAACTAGATTAGAGCATATTGCTAGAGGAATTATTATGCATAGTGAATTCCTTGTCGTAGCTCTTTCTTTCAGTGCAACTATATTATTTTTCAATGGTAGAGATTTTGTAATTTGTGAAACTTACTATTTTAAACTGGTCAGGTTTTATCCCTGATACATAAATATTTTGCTACAGGTGTATCTTGCATTTAATTGTACATATTTTTTCTACTGTTTATGTACTTTCATTATATATGCAAGTTATTAGCAAAACCGACTTTTTAAAAATATATATCTGCAGTTAACACAATCAAATATTCAACTGGTTCTAATAGTCTGTGTGTAGCTTTAGTACATGTTAGTCAATGGAAACTAATTTATATAAAATTAACTTGTATATTTTGTGTTTTTGAACTACCATTGCTACTAACCAGTTTTTACATTTCAGTATGATACATTCTGTTAATGAGTTTTTACACCTTATATATAAAACAATTATTTAATTTTTAACTTTTTGAGTTTTTTTGTAAATATTAATATTTGAAATGTAATTGCAGAGACAAGGTATTTTTTATTAAAAAGACTGTTGAGAAACTGAAGCCTATTAAATTATTCATGATCCAATGTCTTGAAGCCATGCATGTGCCTTGTTTTTAATGTGCTTTAGATACCCGCTCTTATAACTGCTTTATCACTTGATAGTTTTCAAAAGTATTAGGTCAATTGCCCTTGTGTGGCTCTAGTGCAAAAAGTTGTTGATAATTTATCCTGTACTGTGTATTTTTGTTATTAATTGTATATTAATGGTTTTTGCTTAACATGACAAACTCAGGGCCACTGACGTTCAACAAGGGAGTGCAAAGGCTGCCATGTACCAGGACCCGATGTTTATAATGGTAACAAATTTAACATTCTTCATTCATTAAGTCAAAAGCTACTAAAAAAAATTTCACTAAATATTCAAAATAAACTGTTTTCAAGTGCACTTCTATCAAATTTGATACCATATATTTGAAAAATACTCGGCTGTTCGATGTATTTTATATCTGTATGTGGCTCACTGTAATGTCAGAGTAGCAAGGTTTTTCAAATCTTAGACTGCTTGAATTTTATAGGACAGATTATTGAGGTTCTACTGTAAATTTCATTAATTTAAAAATTACTTAAATAGGTTGTGTAATTACTGAGTTTAAAATTGAATTAATAAGACATAAATTAAACAATATGAAATGAAAAATAAGTCTGGGTATGCTATAGATTTTTCCATTGTCTTAAACTTAGATGGCAATTGGACCCCTTGTTGCCTAAGACTGGCCCTGGCGGGAGCTAAATTTTATGGTATATTTATGTATTTTGCTTACCATGACAAAGTTGGGTTATTAGTAGTTAATTTATTGAATATTTTTTACTTATCTTGCAGCTGTTTCAATTTGTATCTTCATTTGCTTAGCATTAACTTCATATAAATATTTAAATTAGGTTTTTATTTTGTTATATTTCATTAAAGTTTGTATAAGTGTAAATTTTAAAAATAAGAATGTAAAACATTGTTCAAAAAGTTAGGATGATGAAATATTTATGTAGGTAGTTTGCTAAGTAGTTAAAATAAGTTAAAGGTTTATTTAAATGCATTTACATCTATAATCTTTTCAAACTTTTTTAGAAAAGTTGAATGTTATAAAAACTTCATTACTTAAAATTCAATTGTTATAAAAACTTCATTACTTAAAATTCAATTGTTATAAAAACTTCATTACTTAAAATACAATTGTTGTAAAAACTTCACTATTTAGAATGCAATTGTTATAAAAATTTCAATATGTCTCAAATTTCTAATACAATTGAAGAGTACAGAGGGAAGAAGCCCTTCATTGCCTAAACTGGTGCGCAGAAACCAGTGTTGCCTTGGGCTTATCACGCTACACACGAATTTACTATCTCTATGGTCAAGATTCATACCAGACACTAGTCTGACGCTTGAACCGCAGAGAAACAAAGGGAGAAATCGGCTTCTGATCGCCACGACTCGTCTAGCAGACCTCAATACGGACAGATTCCCTGTCGATAAAGGGTTTTTTCTCCTGTGCTCTTCAATTGTTAAGTCTTTGTTACATTTCAGTCGCTTTAGAAAACACTGCAAATTAATATTTATTTTGCCTTTTCATAAAATTTCAATTTGGTGCATTTACAAGTATTAAATAAAGAAACAAAACATGTTAACTTTTTTGCTATTTCTCCTATTGCTTTTGACAACCTTAGTACATTGAGAAGTTAATGTATTTGGATATCTTATTATATGTTGTATGAAAAGCAAAAATACACTTGTAATGGAACGTAGTGTTTGTAAACAAAAAAAAGTAGAGGATATAGTGACGCACAATTTTGCTATCTTGTACAAACTTTCTATATCAATGTGTTTCACAGAAGATAAGGTAAAATAAGTTTAATTTAGAATTTATGCATTTTTAACAATTTTTTTTGTGAGAAGTATTACATGACAATTTACTTTGGGTTTTTACAGCCAATAGTTTTTATGACATTTTGTAGCTTATATGGTAAAAGAAAAAAAAATACAATTTCAAACTAAAAATTTATCTGAACTATAGTTGAAATTCCCTCAAACAAATGTGTGTGCTAAATAACCATCCATTTCAACATTCCGTCCATGCTATTTCCCATTTACTTTATATGAAAATGAAAAAAACGTTTTAAAAAAATTGATTAACCTAAGATATCGAAGATTGTTATTTGTTTTATAAATATTATTATGTGCTACTTGTACTAAAAAAGACTTAGCATGTTTACATTTATATCATTCATTTATGAATTTGTGTTAGATAAAATAGTAGGGTGCATTTACTCATAGTTTTGGTAGATTATTCGGATTCATTGTGTGAGGATTACTTATTTTTTGCAATTGTCAGTTCGAAAAGGTGTACACTTTCTTTTATGGTTATTTTGTTGTGTGTAAATTTTATTTGTACTCAATATATGATTAGGGTTTTTAATAATAAAATTTGCCTTGAATGTCTTCTATACATAAATGTATGAAATAAATTCTGTCTAATATTGCTTTGTGTTATATTTGTTGTTGGGGGGTTAGAGCTACTTAGTAACTAACCAGAAAAATGACTCGCAAAACATTTTTTGAACAAAACAGAAAATTTATTGAAACACAAGGAGGGTTTACATACAGGTTGATCGCATAATTTGTATACAGCAAGTAAGATGTGTTTACCGTGTTCTTGACCGACACAAAGAAAGAATTACTTGGTAGGAATATCGGCTCCAACATTTGTGTAATTTTTAAAACAGTCCACATTATAAATGCTTTTGTCTCATTATTTCTAATGATCATGTTTCAGATCTTGAATTTTAATACTGAATATAAATTATTTCTTGAGTCATGCATATTGAATCAATGTTGTGTGAGAACAAAGTATCAATTGAAGGAAATGCCGGAATGAAAGCTAGGACAAACTGTTTCACCTGAAACAAGCCAATTGAATTAGAATTTTCAAAGCAAGAATAATCCCATAGTATTCTATAGTTAATGTAAAAGTAATATTTTAATTTACTAGTTTCTGAAATTAATAGTTTTTTACTAGATGTTAATTATTTGTAGAGAATTTAAGCATATATATTAGTTAGATTGACTATAAGCAACAAATCAGTCATGCAGCCTTTATCTTCCTAGTAGCTAGAGTTCACATTCTTAATAAAAGTTTCAGGGAAGCTGTAGAAAAATGTTTACCTAAATTAATTTCAGAATAAAGATAAAGTATTGTATTGTAATCGTTTCCGGCTGCCAATTTCTAGCCTTGTATAGGAGCTTTAAACTACCAAGTAACTTCTGTGCTACTTACTTTAATACCCGCCCAAGTACGGTTTATATAGACAGCTAAACTAAAAATACATTTTTTTTTACTGCCTAGTGAAGAGCTGACACCTGAGTATGAGTACGCACCCAATGCAACTTTTAAGGATGACATCGCACGCACTCCCAATCACGCGGGGTATTATTCGGGCTACGGGGAAGAAGGGCCTAGATATAATCAGACTTCTTTTTTTTAAAAAAATAATACTGATATTAGAATGGAGGAAATTATATTATACTGATAGAGTGCTGAACAGTTGAGAGTGGATCAATTGGTATAAAATTAAAGCTTACATTAAAAAAAAAATCACCGTTAGTAAGGGTACACCCGTGTAACGCCGGGTTTATAAAGCTAGTATTATAATATTTTGATCACAATATAATATTTTATTCAAAAAAGTATTTCTAATTTATCGTGAACTATATTTGAAAATTCAGTTATGTTATAGAATAGATTTACACAAATAAAACGCCATTTCATTTTTTTTTTTTAAGTTTGGTAGTTCTGTTTTATAATTATAAAATAAAAATAATTATTGTTATAAAATTATAAAAAAAAAATCTTGATATTTTAATTAAACGCAAAGGGTTAATTGCATGTCTTTTGAAAATATTGAAGTGATAATTTACTTTCTTAAAATGCATTTGATTTTTTACTAAAAGTTTTATTTTTACTTTGTAGATGGCAGTACTGAAACGTTTAACTATTTTTAAAAAAAGTTAATTTAATTTACACAACTGAAACGCATTGGGTATGGTTCACGTCACGAGTAGAACAGTATTGTTTTTACTTTTGGTATTTGGTACATTTGGAATTTCATTTGTTTTGAACAATATTTTTTTGCAAAACGGATGTTATGTACAAACTTTTTTTTAATGCAAAAACATAGTAGAACTTAATTGTATATTATATAATATAGTAAGAACTGAATTGTATATCATATAACATAGTAGAACTAAGCTTTTCTTTGTTGATGAATTACGTTAAGCTGCTGTCACAACATTTCGGTTGATATCCGCATAAAATATTTTCTTAATCTAATATGTATTTTCTAGAAATTTCACACAACTTTGAAGTTTTGGTAAGGTTTTTTCTTTGCATACTTCAATTTAATCGAAAGAACTCTAAAATAGGTGGAACGGCCGACAAAAACAGCTCAATCATAAACCGAAAAATCCAATTAAATCGCAGGAAAGGCAAAAAAGAAAATGGGAGAGGAGTTACAATATCTGAAACAACCTCATTGAGCGATTGAGCAACGATTGACCGTCATTGATGAAAATTAACTTATCTTTCTTTTGAAGTTTTCTTCAACAAATTATTTGAACAACCAATATAGCACCACAGCAAGAAGTTGGCATTTTATAAGTGTAATGCAATCTACTATCTGTTGAAATGTACACGTGTATTGGGTCTTACTCTTAACGGCACTTTTCTTAGAAAACCATTTTCAAATGCCATAACAGAAGTATTTCCTGACAAAAATTAAAACAAGGCGAGCTGTTGCAGTTTAAGAAGTGCCGTTTTTGGTTGAGACCCATACAGGTACAGAAAGTGGATTACTAATACATCCATTGTTATCAAAATACGAGTATTCTAACAAACTCCTGACGTTTTTAATTTAAATAAAGAAAACAAAACTTCTTAATAAAAATTTAATAGTATTAAATTTAATAGTATATGTATTTTAAATGATTTTTGGCCTTTTTATTAAATAATTAAGGTAAATGCTACTTTTTTTTATCTTCACTGTTAAATAATCTCTTTATAGCGGCTGCTTCTTTCATTTCATGTCCGCGCCGTGCTCTTCTTGAATGTTCGTGAACTTTCTTTTTATGGTGAATGTTGTAGGTGTGACAAGTTCTTTTGCTGTGTTGCTACTTGGATCTAGTTTGAAGTGTCGTGTTTGATTTTGTAATTTGAATTGTTGTATTATAAAGTTTCTACGCAAAATGTCTGTCATAGGAATCGATATTGGCAATGAAAGTTGTTACATTGCCGTTGCAAGAGCAGGAGGTATCGAGACCATTGCTAATGAATACAGTCAACGATTAACACCGTAAGTTTTCTTATTTGAATTTTTTGATAATTTTTAAAGCTGTGTTGATTTATATGTAATCGCTTGGTCAGTAATTATGATATCTACTCGTTCTCAAAAATATTTTATTCTTTCACATAACAAAAACCTTACAATCCATTTTCGATTTGTGTTTTTTGCGGATTTCAATAAAAATCCAAATTAGTTATTGTTAAAGTTTCAGAAATAAATTATTATTAGAGAGTCTTAGTCAATTTTATCACACACACATCTGTAGGAGGAAATGACAATTTTTAAGTGATTCGTAAAGGTAAAGGGAAAGAAAAACGATTGCAATAAAATTCAAAACTGATATTTTCTCCAGCATTCAATGAAATTACATTTGCAGCTAAAAAATATATATCAACTAGTGTATGCAACTTATTGACAATTAAATTTTAAAAGAATGCAATCACATGTTTTCCCGCTAAAATGTGATCCACTGAGTAAATTGATTTTAAATAACTTAATGGTCAGGTATCAGATTTAAGATTTTATAATCTTATTACTACTGTAGAACCATTTTCGATTGATAAATTAATTCACATTTGACATATTGATATGTTATATCTAACATAATGGTGTTAGGTTTTAAAGGCACTTGTAAAACAGTTACTAATCTAGGAGAGATAACTTTGTTAAATATGAGATATTATTTAAGTGAAAGTCTGTAAGTGTATGTCACAGTGCCTCAAATTGCTTAAAATGAACTTGTTTTGCCAATGTAAAAGTAAATTTTTCGAAAGATTATAAAGAATATCTAGGATCCTTAAATCTCCCATTTTGATCACTAATCATTAAAAAGTCCTTGATATTGTTAAACATTCATGGTAAAAAAGCTAGTATATAATGGTCAGAATATTATTTGGCGTTGTGAAAAGTAAACACAAAATTGCTGTAGTTGTTAGATGAAAAAGTGTATTACAAAACATGTATATTTTGTTAGAATGCGACTTGTAAATTTTAAGTAACGCACTCGGAGGCCAAGGAAAGTTAAAATAGAATTTAATTTAAAAAAGGTAAAAAAAATATCTACAACTTGTCTGGCATTTTTACCAAACAGGATATTGGTCTGCTAACGCGCGCCAAACTCAGTCGCCAATGGCGCCAGGGGTTGGCGCGGAACTTACCGGTCGACCTTGAGGGCTGCCAGCGCTATCTCCGGAGTTGGACTGCCTGGAAGAGAACGCTATTTTTGTTTACCTTTACGCTGCTGCCCTCTAGTGCTCTCATATGTAAACACAATTCCCGAGATGGATGAAAAAAAAATTAAAATAAGTTACGAATTTTAGTGTGAAAAATATTAACATACAAAAAATAAATATTCATGATTAATCAAATTTAAATTAAAAAAAGACATTGGCAAAGTTATTAAGTTTTGGCCTTTTAGAACGAATTAAATAAATTAATCGTATAATTTTATAGTTAAAAAAAACATTAAACGCTATTTTAGAAAATATAAGACTGTATGAGACTTTTATCATGCATAAATATTATGTTATTTATATGTAATATTTTATCCGTTTAGCGTGCGTTGTTAGTTACTACAAAAGATAAATCTATTGTTAGGTACAATTACAATCTTTAATTACATAAGTTTTAAAATATTATTTGAAAAACGAACAAATGTTATGGAAATTATCTTGAAATATTATTAAATTAAAAATCTTAAACTTACAGCATCCTAAGAACATAAAATTCTAAGACGAATTATGTTACTTAACTATAAATAATAATTTCTTACCTTTTATCGTACATCTTTCTCGAAAAATAATATTAGTGTGCAACTAATTAAAAAAAACTGCCTCAAATCACAGCAATACACATGATGCGATTTTATATAAAAACGAAGCAATATATCCATTATGCATATGCGATTAGGCTGACCAGCTGATCATTGCCCGCGCGGGGCGCATTAGCCCGCCAAACCATAAATCACTTTGTTGCCACTTGCTAAAAAAAATTATGAAAATAAAATGCTTTTGTACGCATATAAAAGTTAATTTCTACTAATTAAAATAGAGAATATTATCGAAAGTTACATTTTTATATTGAAAATTGTAATTCATCTTTTATAGTAATTATATATTATTTTTTCTTTTATTAAAAAACCTTTTTCGGCTTGGCTTACAAGCGGAAAAACTAAGACTAACCTAGATATCAGTGGACCATCCTTCCCCCTCTATCCCCATCGATCTTCCATCCCCCAACCAGTCCCCCCCCCCCCCTTAAAGTTTTCTCCCGCCTTTACTGCGATAACAGCTCCCCTCTCCCTAGTTGACTGGCAACCCCGTCTCCTGGAGAGTCCCCCCTTTTTTTGTACTTTTCTTTTCCTTGGGCGGTGGGTTTCTTAGGGGGTTGGAGATAAAACCTGTTGCAGACCTAGGGGATAGCTTCTTTTTAAGGCAGCATAGAGATAAGCAGATAAGTCATAGTTCTCAGTTTTTGCGTAGAAAACGATAATGCCAAGGGGGAAATTAGAAATGAGCAGGTTTTATTACGTTTTTGGCTTTAGACAGTCGAAAAACGTCATATTTAGCTTTTTTTTTTTTTAAATAAAACGCAAGTTTTTAATTAAGCATACCTATTTATATCAAGTTTAATTTTTTAAATACCATGAAGTATATGCTACATTAGATATTTATTTTAATATAAGTGTAGTCGGACTTGCGCTTTAAAACCACTCTGGTAGAGTATCAATTAAACTAAGAATAATATTAATAAGAAAATTTTCAAAATTTATAGTCGCTGGTATCAAAGCGTGACCAAATTTTTCAATTTTATGACAACAAAATAAATTTAGTCGCAGTTATTGCGACTAGTTTTTAAAAATCGTCAATACCATTTTTTTTTGCCCTGGTTTCAAACAACTCGCCAAAAATAATCCTAAAATTACAAATCTTTTCCGAATAACTATCCGAAATTTGCAAAACTTGAATGTGATCATAAAATCTTAAAAATTCGGCAATCCTAGAATCAAACATAGGCGATCTGTAAATTGCGAAACTTCTTCGAACTTCGTAAAATCTCCAAATAGCTGCTGTTGTAAAATTCCAAAATTGTTGCGTTACTAAAATTTAGAAACTCCGGCGACGACACAAAAACTTAAAAAACTGTGACGACCATAGTTTCAAAAAACTTCGGCTTTCACATATTGCAATTCTTAAGTTTTAAATTTTAGTTCTCTTAACACAACTCCAAGTTTAAAACCGGCCAGTTTGGAGAATTTGTTTAAAACAAAGTTTCGTTTAAGTTTGGTTTTTTTTTTTTTTTGTTCTTTTTAAAAATGCGCTTGCATTTCCTCCTAGTATTTTTTTAGTTGGTAGTACAGATTGCCCCCCACCCCGAATTTTTTTTCCCAATTTTGAACACTGGAAACAACAAAAAATTCATCGCCATTCTTAGAATTTCAAACAAACTTATCAAACGATAAATGATAAATATTATATTAATTGAATCTGCGAAAGATCAATGAAAATAGTCAATTTTTTGCATTTAAAAGTTTAAATTAGTACTAGCTAAAAAAAGTTCGTGAAATATTAAAAGTCTTTACTTATCGTCTGCATGATTCATTTGCAGTTATAAATAAATATTTAATTATTCGTCAAACAAAAACCATAAAACTACTCCAAAATGCACTTAAAATAGGAAATGTAAATTAACAAGTAGGTTTGTAACAATCTTTCACTTAAACCACACAACAGTTGTGCTTAAAACGTAAAAAGGCGCCAAACACAACATTAATTCTATATTAAACATTTATTTACCCGCTAAATTCGGCTACTTTCATTTATTTTATTTCGAAAATTAAATAATTATTACTTAAATCGTTTGCGAAAGTTTATATTTCAAGGAATAAGTATATGTAATATTCCTATATCATGCTTTTAAATAGAATGAAAACAATTTGTTTCAATATAATACTGAGAATCTCGTAGTGAAATATATTTGACGTCATTTTAAATTGATCGATGTCTAAAAAATAAATTTATTTTAATTTATTGTCCAAAAGAATTAAAGTTTCTCGGGCGATTGTTGCGATGGAAATGGTGATTAAATTCTAATAAAAATGGCTTCCTATGCTTTTTAGCCTACTTTTCTTTTTTTTAATTCGAAGAATTAAAAAAAAAAATGAAAAAGTAGGTATTGACATGCGGTCGATGTCCGTCCGTTCGTCCGTCTGTCTGTCCGTCCGTCCGTACCCCCCTTCCAAAATCAGTTCTATCAATCCGATCTTAAAAATTCTTTTTTTATTAGAAAGGTATAAACTCAGGCACCCAACTTTCATACTTTTTGTCCGTCTGTCTGTACGATAGGACGGACATAAATCTACTATTTGAAGACGAATTTCCCATTGAATTAGCATTGAAATTCAATTTCGAGTCATTTAAATCGCTGAATTTAACTACAAATGCTACGGACAAGTGAGATACGTCAAACAAATTCAGCGCATCGAAATCAGAATACATTGAAAATTTCAGAAAAGAATTCGAATTCGAAGTACTTCAATTATTTAAAAAACTTCAAAATTTAATGCTCATTTAAAAAGCATAGGAAGCCATTTTTATTAGAATTAAATCACCATTGCCATCGCAACAATTGCTTGAGAAACTTTAATTCTTTTAGACAATTAAAATAAAAAAAAAATTTGAGACATCGATCAATTTAAGATGACGTCAAATATATACAGTAAAACTTCTACAAGAGACCACCTCTATTAAGCGACCACCTCTGCAAACGGGCAATTTTTCAAGGCACCGATTTTTTCCCCTATACGCTTAATGTTAAAAATACCTCTCGGACAGACCAGACCAACCTCCGGTTACGACCACATTACAGGTCTCATCCGGGGGTCACTTTTCCAAGAAGTCTTGCTTTCCCGCAGCTACTGGTCATTGTAGAAGTCCAGAATGAAAAGTTTGAACAAATTCAGCCCTCTCCCCTGTTTGCTGTTAAAAGGATAATTTCGAAAGACCCTTCCACGAATTGTACGAGTTGTCAATAAGAAGCTTCTTTCACTTTGCTGCAGTTAACAATTGCAAGGTAGGGCCATCCATCATGTACGTTGACATCCCTAGCCTAAGTAACGCTTGGACACGCCCTTCCAAAAACAAATCACTATGGTTGATCGTTGTCACACAAGCAGCGGGCTAACTCTGATGGCAAGGAGTTTAAGGTAGTTTGGTAGGTTTGAATTATCGTCGCACTAGAGCTACTTGAGGGTTATTGGCATCGTAATTTAAAAGGAGTTCAAGAAACTCACAGAATGGAGGAATACCAGTGAATGTTAAATTTGCGAAACATGAAAGACGTTTCAATAAATTGTCTTTTTACAAAACCTAAAAACAAATTGAAATATGAGGTACTTTCCAAAAAATTGAGAAAAAAATTACCAAAAAGATATTTTTTCTTATTTTAAAAGATTGTAAACTTAAATGTGTATTGTAAAAAAAGAGGACCTTGTTTTTGGATATAATTAAAATAACTAAATAAAATGATGAAAATTGTATACTTTTTTAAAATTTTTACTGCTAAACCATTGTTTATAAAATTGATTTGAAATTTAAGCAGCTCAGTGAGGAAACTTCTCAAAGAGACCACCCTCCCTCAACGACCGATTTTCCTCAGAACGGAGGGTGGTCGCTCCCGAGAGGTTTTACTGTATTTCACTACGAGATCTTTGTATGTTGATATAAATTGTTTTCATTCTATCTACAAGCGAGGAATATTACATATTTATTCTTTGAAATATAAATTTTTTGCAAACGATTTAAGTTAAAATTATTTAATTTTCGAAATAAAATAAATGAAACTAGCCGAATTTAGCAAGTAAATGTTTATTGAGGAGTAGTTTTTTGGTTTTTGTTCTACGAAAAATTAAATATTTATTTATAACTGCAAATAAAGCTGTGTTTAGTGAAATTTATTTTAAATTTAATGCGGAAAAACGGTTGTTGATGTCACTTACTGTTACGAATCTAGTTTTTTTCAAGATAAGAGTTTTAGTTAGTATTTAAGTAACAGGAAAGAAGGCTATTTTAGTTCTTTAAGAACTTCTTGTTAAATAAGCATTAAATTTTGAAGGTTTTTTTAATTATTGAAGTACTTAGAATTCGAATTCTTTTCTGAAATTTTCAATGTATTCTAACTTCGATGCGCTGAAATTTTTGACGTATCTCACTTGTCCGTAGCATTTGTAGTTTACAACAGCGATTTAAACGACTCGAAATTAAATTTCAATGCTAATTCAATGGGAAATTTGTCGACAAATAGTAAATTTATGTCCGTCCGATCGTACAGACAGGCGGACAAAAGTATGAAAGTTGGGTGTCTGAGGTTATACCTTTCTAATAAAAAAGAATTTTTAAGATTGGATTGATACTATAGAACCGATTTTGGAAGGGGGGTATACGGACAGACGGAAATCGACCCCATGTCAATACCACCTAATTTTTCATTTTTTTAAAAATTCTTTCGAATTAAAAAAAAAGAAAAAGTAGGCTAAAAAATGAAACATTGTAGGTAATGGCATGCTGACCTTTTCCGTCTGTCCGTACTCCTCTTCCAAAATTGTTTCTATAAGATATATCTTAAAAATTCTTTTTTGTTAGAAAGGCATGACCTCAGAGACCTAATTTTCATACTATTTATCCTTCTGTCTGTACGTCCGGTCCGGAAGGACATCGTCTACTGTCTATCGGCAAATTATCCATTGAAATAGCATGGAAAATTTAAATTTCTGAGAAACTTGGTTTTTAGCTTCAACACTACGTTTATAACGAAAAAAGTGGAAGGTTTTATGTCCGTCTGTCTGTCACCCACTTTCACTGAACGAACCGCAGGTGTCACTTACAAGTAGGATACGTCATTTTGAAGCAAAAAATCAGTTTAGGCTACATTCCAAATTTCATTAAAAAAATTTAATTGGAAGTTTATTTAAAACTTAAACAAGAAGTTCTAAAAGAACTAAAATAGCCTACTTTCCTGTTACTTAAATACTTACTAAAATTCTTATCTTGAAAAAACTAGGTTCGTTACAGTAAGTGACATCAACAACCGTTTCTACATTAAATTTATATACATTAGAATAAATTTCACTAAACACAACATCCAGCTGTAATTTCAACTTTTAAAGCAATTATTTTCATTAAGGGGGTATGGGACACTTTTAACTTCTTTTTTTTAATATTGCAGATATCAAAATAATTTTTTTTTTCCATAAATGTATACTAAATATACTTACACTTTTAGATAGTCAAAGGTTTTAAATTATCATTATTTATTTTTTTAAAAAATAAAATGCGTCAAAAAGTGATGTCTCTTATTTTTGATATAAGTCAAAAACTTATTTATTGGCAAACAAATATTTAGCATTTTTATAAACAGAAAAATGTATTCAACAAACTGTCTTTACCGATTTTTCTTATTTGCCATAGTTTTTTTTTAAATTATTGAAGTTTTTTTAATAATTTCACAGGCTAACATACACGAGAGCTATTGATGACGGGTATCGTAATTAAGAACCATAGTCACATTACGATCAAGAGATTTATGACAAAAAACTGTAAAATTAAATGAGGTGGCAATTGTTTTTGAACCCGCTCATCTCGATCAGGAGTCGTTTCCTCTAAACAGATATATATCAGACTTCTTAAATACAATTTATTCCATTGAAATTATACTAGACAAAAATGCTAATATTCAAGTATAGTTAGTAGTGTTGGCTCGTTACTTGACTGTGGTTCTAAATAATGAAGCCCGTCGCCAATAGCCTTTATGTAGCTCTAGTGTCACGGAATTTCAAGCTATTCAACTTTCCCAAAAACAGATTAGGTTTGAATTTTCGTCGCATTAGAGCTACACGAGGGCGGGCGTCGTATTTTCGAACCACAGTCAAGTGACGAGCCGACATTTAAATATGCACCCAAGGCATTACATAAGAAGTATTGATAATTGAGGTTTACATTTAAAAGGCAACAATGTGAAGTCCAATATCGCCAACTCTGTTTTTCAATATTAAACTTTTCAAATTATATTGTATATTAAACACCACTAATGTAATACTTTTTTGAAATAATTGGGAATAATTAATCATAACAGATTGATAGGAGATATTCATTAAAAGTATCTAAAAGAGTTTTCGTCAATTGCCAAGTATGGAAAAAATCTATATATTAAAAAAAAACAATGATCAAATGGATCTCATCATTTTTTTACTATATATGAATCTGTGCAACACATATAATAAAAATCATTCAATTTTTAAAAATATTTCAGAGTTTTTAAAAGTGCAATTTGTACTACAACAAAGAATGACTCAATGTCATAATTTGCAGACAATTTGGCACATTTAAATTAATTGCTAATTAATATATTTTATTGCAGTAAAGTATTTTTAGGTTAGTTTTTATGTGCCTGATCTTTTCACAAAGTTTAATTTGTGTATCACAAAACTTAAAGAAAAAGATCTCTAAGGTATATTGATGCCTTTATAATAGTGGTAAAACTTCGATTTTTATATTTTTTGTAACATTTTGATTTGTTGAAAATACAATAAAAAAACTTTTTTGTGTAAAGACATTTATTGAAAAGTTAAGAAACAAACGAAAATGCAAAAATTGTCTTTATTCCTTTAAACTTGATATAATTTTTTAATCCCTGGCAAAAAGTTTTAGATTAAAATAACAAAATAATAGGGTAACGAGAAAAAACTACAAGTTTTTTAATCGCTATTTTAGGCATAATTTTGCTGGTTAAACTAGAGTCTAGACAGTTTTGTGCCTCTGTCTTCTCTGAAGCTGAACATGACATGTGGAGCCGCAATTGCGGAAACGTGCCTGGGTCCTTAGGCGTGACCCCCTTAGGTAGATCGCACAGTGACAACATATGTTAGAGGGGGGGGGGGATTTTCTTCCAGGAACTGGCTCAGTCTTTTAAGATAACTCTCTCACCGGCAGCTCTCCCTTCCCTTTACAAGAATCCCCCCCCCCCCCTCCCTGTGAAAGGAGAAAGAACGACGAGATGCTAGCTTTTTGTGCCTTGCCTCGGAATTTGGAAGCATTTGTTTTGTCAAGTTGTCATGAAGTTTAAAAAATATATATATATTTATAAAAATTAATGTGATATCTAATTTGTAAAATTATTTGTTGAAAAGCAACTATAAAAATGAGTAGAAATCTTTGTTGATGTATTATCATAACTTTCATAGCTTGTGCACTTGAAATTCGTTGTGATCAAGGATCAAGCAAAAGAATCCAAAAGTTTCTGCTTGCACAAGCCTGTTTGAGAAAATTCTAGGGGCTTTTTTCATGGTTGTTTTATAATTTTTTTTAAATAAAAGAAATAGTCAATTGCAAGGAAGCAAACGTTCAATATTCATTAACATTTATTTTGAGATATTAATGTAGCATTTTACATTTACATGGAAGACGGTTGTAGCTCTGGACTGCAGGCAGAGCTAGAGGTCTGGGTTCGATTAGATTAAAAGAAAAAAAAAGTATAGCAGTTACTTTTAATTAAAAATTAAACTAAATCTAGGAGTTCCTAAGACCGGCGGGCTACGTTCGGCCATTTGATGATTTGTTGTAGCCCTCCACTAATTTCAAAAACATAAAATTACAATAAAACCTAAACTATAATAATACATATTAAAACCCCAAACAAAACTTTTAAAAACCAAAATGTGAACAAAAATAGGTGTTAAACTCCTCCAACTACAATCAAAACTAATAAACGTTATTCTAGACTTTATTCGCGTTAAAGTTTAATAAATTAAAGAAATACCATAATTGAAATATATTAATAAGCGGTAGTACTGAGTGATGTCAAACAACTTGTTTAAAAGAACATATTGTTGCACTTGCTATGAAATCAATAATGCAATTGATTAGAGAATGATTTGGTGCTAAATGTCAGCACACTAAAAGGTTTCAACATTGTGTTTCATCCTTCAGAATCTATCCATAATCATCGTTAATATCTCGTATAAACATCTAGTATAGTTTATAATTCGACTCTAGCAAAAGATAAAATGAGGACCACAAGCAGATTTAACATGCACCATCTCCTACGTCCTACGTACGAAAGATTCCCGCATGATGGTGCTTCAACATTCTGAAATTTGTTTCTAGATCTTTCCTTTCATCCCTTTGTTTATTTTTTATTACTTTGTTGACACAAAAAATATTTGTAAATTGTGTTGTTTTTAGTTACAGATTTGCCTGAAAACCACAAGTGCATGTGATTGCAGGGTATTCAATCTTACAAATCTGTGTTAAACATAGTTTAGAACGCAAGATTTGATAAATTCTTTATTCACATAAATTGGTAAAACGCAAAATGTAGCTGGTAAAAGAATTTGAAATTGGATAAAGAAATTAAGGAGCAATATGTGTTATCAACTTAAAACTTTAAAAAACAAGGAGCAAATGCACAATACTTATAGGAGTATATTTAATAAAAAAATATATTCATGATTATAGATTAATCGAAGTTTAACAATTTTTAGACAAAACAAATTTCTAAAATTTAAAAAATTACAATTAAGACAGCCGGAATTTTTAAAAATTATCTTCGTCACAGTTTTTCAAGTTTTTTGATCGTCGGAGCTTCTAAATTTTAGAATCGTGAAAATTTAGGGATTTTACAACAGCCTTTATTTTTGCGGAGTTCGCCGAAGTTTCGCAATTTGCAGATCGCTATGTGTAAATCTAGGATTGCCAAATTTTTAAAATTTTATGATCACATTCAAGTTTTGCAAATTTCGTATCGGGAAAGACTTGTAATTTCAAGATTATTTTTGGTTAGATTACTGGAAACCAATATAAAAACTAGTATTGGCAATTTTTAAAAATTAGTCCCAATAACTGCAACTTAATTTATTTTGTTGTCGCAAAATTGAAAGATTTGTTTACAATTTTTCGACTAGCAGTAAATTTCGAACTCTGATCGGCACACCACCCTTCGCCGATTTTAGGGAAACACCGCCAAATATGGCAAAGGAAACTATTTTTTCTTGGTTCTTCTCATAAGAATTCCTTCTAAATCCTACCCCTTCCCCCCAATAACCGCGCCAAAGTAATGTTTGGCGAGGTTATTGGGGGGTTTGTTGTTATTTAGGTTGGCTATAAGTAAGTTTTATTGAAAGCAGAATAATCAATAAAAAAGTAATTGTTTTAAATTTAAAAATAAAACTGTTGTCCACACCTAAATTTGTTAATTTTTAAATATTAATTATTTAAATTGTAAAAATATATCAGATACTTAAAGCAAAATGTTTACTGATAATTCTGTAACTTAGTGAAAAAAATTCTAAATTTTCCTTCACTGATTAAGATAAAAATGAAGGAAATAATGATTTTTAAAAAAATCTGTAGTGACATGCATTTACTGTTATCTGAGAGGTAATGCATATGCAGCTGTACAAGGCTGGGCAGTTAATAATAGTTAATTTTTTAATAATAGCTGCTAATTTTTTTCATTGTGACAAATCTCTAATTAAGAATTAGTTTATATTTTATTTAATATCACTGATTAATCTGAAAGCAATAATAATTTTGTAAAAAGAATTCTGTAATTGCATGCAATTACTGTTATCTAGTATACCTAATGTTGTTAGGCAGTTAATAACAATTCATCTTTTATTGATAGCAGTTAGCTAATTGTTTCAGTGATAAAAAAGCAGTGAAAAAATTAATTTATGCTATTTACTTTTTTAATTTCCACATGCTCATAAAGAACAACTATAGATGAAGAATTATCACATTGAAAAAATTATTTATTAAAAATACAGCATAGATAAAATATCTATCTATCATCAACACGTCTCAACTTTTCAAAAAATAGCCTTTCTAGATAAATTCATTCGAATTTTAATCTAACACGATTCTTTATAATTAAAATTTATAATCAAGAGCTATTAAATAGTCCGTATATTGCATTCTTAATACTTATTCTCTATACTATTTATGTATCTTCACCTTTTACATAATTAACATACAGAAAAAAAAGTGCTAATAAAAAAACAACTTTTAATAATTAAAAGCCTTGAGGCTTTTAATTGTTAACTCTCTTTCCCAGAAGTTTGAAGGAAAGGGAAAATTTACTTTTTGTATAAATTGTAGCAACAATAACATACATTTAAGACAATGTATGAGTGATGACTGATGGGGATTTATGTGAGGGATATGAATCCCACATCAGTTGCTTGGGGATTGATATAAGTCCATATAATAATCACAACAAAATTCATTGTTTTGAGAAATCACTCAAATATATTTTATTACAAAAGAAAATATATATACATAAAAATTATTGAAGTACTTAGTAGTAATGCTTTTCCTAATATTTCAAGCATATAAAAAGATTTAAACTCAACTACTTATTCATGCTTACTTCTTGGAAGAAACAACACTCAAACAGGCTTTAAAAAAATGGCAGAAACTTAAGGAAAATTTTGAACACAAAATTTAACTAATATTTAACAAATGTCCCATTTCTATTAAAGAAATGCAGACATACACAATTAACTATTATAGTGTTTTATTCAAAGGTACAACACCAATGCTTTCTGAAGAGAAAAATGAACTAAAGGCAATCCCTACTATGTTAAAAATAAAAACAAGACTTTCTAATTTTTTATTGCTGTATATATATATTTTTTAATTAGAACATAAATAAATTCATAGACATTGACAAAAAAAAATTCAATCAATCAATTCAAAAATCAATTAGTTAAAAATATTATTTTTATTATGAAGCTAAGAAAATACATTTTATTTTAGTTTTAATATGTCTTCCTAAAAGCACATTGTATGCAAAGCAAGGTCTTTATCTAATTGCAGTGTTATTTTATTAATTCAAAATAAGTTAAACATTCTCTTCATATTTTCTGTATCATAAAAGCAAACCCTAATGAACTTGAATTGAATCTAAAAATGGCGTAACTAATTCGATTCGAATTATTTAAGCCTAATAATTTTAAATATATTAGGCTCAATTTTGTAACTAATCTTAATAAGTTGTAAATGCGAAATTATTAGTACCATGATTTTTAATCTGTTTTATAATGCAAGATTAATGCAATTATTAAAACAAAATTGATTAATCTGAAATTAATAGTTCGAAATAATACTTAATTAATAATTCGATTAATACTTAATCGCGATAATTATTAGTACCATGATTTTTAATTTGTTTTATAATGCAAGATTAATGTAATTATTAAAACAAAATTATAACAAAATTGAATAATCTGAAATTAATAATTCGAAATAATACTTAATTAATAATTCGATTAATACTTAATCGCGATAATTGTTGGCCAGCCCCCGATAGTACTATTAGTTGTACGATCCCTTTTCCCTTCCGCAATCCGAAATTTTCCAAGTCCTAATCGCGATAAAAAGGGGGAAAAAAATGCTAAGTCCGAAACATAAACAAAATTCGATAACACCGCCACGAGATCCGTAAAGCATCTAGGCCCAAAACAACTCCTCAAACGCAAGGGAGTTTCGGTAACCTCACTTGGCTATTCATCGCGCTGGAATAGTTCAAATAGTTACCAATATTGGTTATGGTAAAATTGCCACTTGTCTCGGTAAATCCTACAATTGGCCAATTCTTACACTATGGCCTTGTTGTAGAGATTTCAACGTGCTTGCATACTTCAATGTAAAATTATTTAAAAAAAATTAAACAATTTGAATTTGGTGGATTTTACACATTTTTAGTGCTAGACTGATGCATCAGCCCAATTTTTTTTGTAAAAAAATGCCATGGGACTTCGGAATGGCTTCCGATGTTAACATGGTGAACAAATCGATCCATTGGCTTTGAAAGACGTCTAAGTGCCAATGATTTTGATAGGGGAAGAAACTTAATTTTTTTACCTTAAATTGTTATATTTCTATTTGCTAAACCATTGACTGCATAATTTTAACACCATGTAAACATTTTTCGTGTGTGTACGACGTTGCCAAAAAGTGAAAGTTAGCTAAATGAAACCATGTGAACAATGTTGTTAATTTTGAAGTATGTAGTATGTTTTACAAAATAGCGTAATTAAAAGAATTAGAAAAGTTATATTATCTGAATTAACAAATTTCTGGAAAATGTGTTCCATAGAAAAAATTAGATTTTGATATTCATTAAATTTTCTCTGCTCAATATTTGATAATTCATGCTTATTCCTTTTTAACTATTGATCTTTTAAATGTATTAACTATTAAACATACTTCAGTGATAAATGGTTTACATAGTTATTTAACTTTTTTTTAGGACGTATGTTGCCTTCAATGAGAAAACAAGAGATTTGGGTGTTACTGCCAAGAATAAACAAATTACGAACTTGAAGAATACACTTACAAGCTTTAAACGGTTAATTGGTAGAAAATACACGGATCCTGTCATCCAACAAGAACTTCAATATGTTCCATATGAAACATGTCAATTGCCAAATGGTGAAGTTGGAATCGAGGTGAGAACTTCTATTTTATCTATTTTACAAGTTTTCAATACTGTTACATATTTTATTAATTGTTTTTGTTGATAGCTGCTCTTGTAAATTAGATCACTAAAAATTATAGTTTGTCTTTTTCAGAGTTAGTTTGAAACTTCCCTGATCATAAAAAATGTATTTTACAGTGTAATATAAGCAAACCTTTCTGTGTGATGTCACTGGTCCAGGGGTTTGAGCCTTGTATTTTGTATGAAAGTGGCCAGCTTCCATGAGAATGAGCTTTATTGGGAGGGAAGTCTGACTTCTCAATGAGTGCCTTGTAATTTAGAATTATCGAGGTAGTAAAACCGTGAGCTATTGTACGTTTTTTTTAGGAGACGTTTAATAAAGAACTGAAAGGGGAAATTTTGCCAGCACTGCATCTACGTTGAGGTTAGCTCGGGAAGTTGTGTAAAATAAATCATTAATTACATTGTTCTGTTTAGAAGCTTTGATTTCGAAGTCTATGGCTAGTAGCTTTTGATTTTTTTTAAAGACGCTGATTATACTTTTGTGATTCATAAACTGGAATAATTTTTTGAATTGTTCTATTTTATTCAGCAAAGTTTTATGTTGAACTCGGTTTTTCTCAATTAACACTTATATTCGGCCCACAATTAAGTATTAGTAGTTAAAATATTCAAGCATAAAATTGATGTAACATTTAAATTTTTAATCGCCTATTGTGAAGATGAAATACCAATTTTAATCTACTCTATAATTTATCTTTTCAAAAACAGTTTAAAAAAGCAAAATGATAGTATTCAATAATGAGCGGTTTATAAATGTTTTTTGAAAAAATATTTAGTTTGACATTAAAAAAAAATATCTGCTAAATGGAATTATGCCAAAAAATATCCTGGTTTAAAAATCGGAAGCATTATCAACGTTTGAAAAAGCTCAATTTTAGAACTACATTTTTATAGACAACTCCCCGAACAGATTTCAACATGACGTGAGAAGAGAAACTTCTATTTCTGGAACCTAAAATACAGGAATTTCATTACTTTTGTTTTTGTAGGTTAACTACTTGAATGAAAAGACTGTATTCACAGTTCAACAAGTGATGGCTATGATGCTTACCAAGTTAAAAGAGGTTTCTGAGAGCAATTTACGCATTAAAGTTCAAGATTGTGTTATATCTGTAAGTACTTTTATCAAGTTTCATTAAAATATTTCATGAGAAATACGATTGTACAGTGAAACCTCTAAGAGCGACCATCCTCCCGTTCCCTAATAAATCGGTCGTAAATGGAGGTTGGTCGCTCCTAGAGTAAAAAAATGAATTAGCTAGAAAATCGAAATATCATTTTACAACGTATTATTAACCATTAAAAAATTACAGAAATGAATTTATCATTACATTTATTTATTAATTCGCAAATACATATACACATAATTATACATACTAACTTTTTGAACAAACTGTAAAAAAATACTGCACTAACTTATTTTACCAAACTAGAATGTACATATTAAACCTTTTTAAGGAAAGAAGAAATTTCTAACTGTTTCATTTTTTTATATTTTTCGCAAACCACCTCTTTTTCTAATTTATTTTTTAAATCGGAAAAAAGTCCATTTATATTGTCATTGGTGCTATGGAAATTTGCCCTAATAAAGTTTAATTGTTGTAACGCTTGCTGTGCGGTCCATGTAGGTTCATCCCTCTGGGGTATGTCATTGGACAAACTCTCCTCTTCCGACTCTGATTGAGTGCCTGAAAAGCATTACATATTTTAAGTCGACTATTTGTTTCCAAGTTTTTAACCGCTACAATTAAGAGTGTTTAAAAAGCCCACTTACCTTGTGCAGAAACAGCATCCAGCATCACACGTTCTTCCCAATTGTTGCCGAGATCATCGAAACATTCCAGGTTTTCTTCGCATACCATAGACTGGGGATCGTACTCGATTCCGGCAAGTTGGGTGAGTTCTTCAATCTCTTCAAAGGGGCAATTATCAAGGGGATGAAGAGGCCGAATTTGCTTTTCCAGTTCAGAGTTTGTGAGATTGCAACTGGCAAAACATTTAACTATCAAATCCTTACTGACTGCGTCCCATGCCCGTTTTGCCCACTCTACAGCATCAGCTATGGTGATCGTTTTTGCCAATTCTGTAGCGCTGTGACAATCCTCCATTTTTGAAATGATGCACCGCAAAACATGTCGTCTATATTCCAACTTAAACCACTTTATCACGCCATGATCCAGCGGCTGAAGTTTTGAAGTAACGTTCGGAGGTAAAAACAACAATTTCACATTCTTTAAAGTGGCTTCGTGCTTGTGGCAGGTAGCGTTATCCAAGATCAATAGAACGTTCCTCCCTTCTCTTTTCATCTTTTTGTCTAAATCCGCCAGCCACTCCTCAAATATTGAAGAAGTCATCCACGATTTTTTATTTGATTTCCAATGGATACCTAGTCTGTTCATGTTTTTTCCTTTGAAACATCTTGGGTTTTTTGAGCGCCATATCATCAAAGGTTTCAACTTCTCGCCAGTTGCACTAGCACAAAATGCAATGGTCATCCTCTCCTTGGCTTGTTTTCCTCCTTTAGAATCTTCAGACCTGAGCACCATGCTTTTATTTGGAAGTGCACGAAAAAATAGTCCCGTCTCGTCCATGTTGAAAATGTCCCGGTCAGCGTATCCAGCAAGGAGCAATGGAAGTCTCGTTACCCAATCTTCACACACGCTATCGTCGACATCAGCCGCTTCCCCACACAATGCGCGAAAGACAATGTTGTTTCTTGTCCGGAACTTCTCCAGCAGGGCTCGAAAATTATATTGCCCGACATGCCCGGGGCATGTAAAAATTCCAATCGGGCAGGTATTTTTTCGCCTTACATGCCCGACACTACAGGGCATGCAAACATTCAATCTAAAATACCTTTCCATAAATTTAAATAAACATTTTGCGTTTTAATAAATCCCCAACATAACCATTCGTTGCTTCTTGAAAATCGATAATTTTATCTTAATTCGAAATTTGTTACTTCACAATGTTGTCAAGGCATGAAACAGAAATTCACCGATAAAATTCTGGGGGGCGCCGGGAAATTTCACCACTTTCTACAATTTTCGAATTCCTTGTTACTTTGGCAAGGTTTCTTAAGGTATAATAGTTTGATTTTTAATTAACATTGATAAAACCTGGAATTTTCTGTAAATTCTCTGGGAAAACCTGGAAAAGTCAGAGAATTTGGTTTTTCAACTTACATAATGTAGCAGTTTATTTCGTGAAATAAGTATACAGTAGACTCCCTCTTAACCGGCCTCCGTTTAACCGGATCTCCGCTTTAACCGGGCTAAAAATTTTCCACCCTTAAAATGCCAAAAATAGCTAAAAATACAAGTTTTTGGTTGGTTCAATCGGTTTTCGGTGTCGTTTTTTAAGGTATGTAATCAAAAATGTAAAATACTACTAATAATATATAAAATAACCAGTAAAATGACGTCTTATTTCAATTGTACAATTATTTCATAAGGCAAGTATCATCAATAAACAAAAGTGCAATCAAATAACCATCTAAATTTCAATTTATTTAATTTCTCCGGTTTAACCGGATTTTCGTTTAACCGGCTTACCCTCGGTCCCGTTTAAGCCGGTTAAGAGGGAGTCTACTGTACTGCTTTAAATAAAATTACGCGTCCATTCAGCTTTTGCTATTTTTGCCAAACTCATGCCTGGGTACAGCTTTCTTTTCCCGCTCGGCCAGCGCTTGGGCATGTAAAAGTTTTATTCGGGCATGTATTTCTAAGACTAACATGCCCGACAGGGCATGTAAAATTTTTGAGATTTTTCTAGTCCTGTTCTCCAGCCATCCATTGCTAGCCTGAAAATCCTTAATCCCAAGGGCATCGGGGATTTCTAGGGCCTTTTCTTGCATAAGGGCACCGCTAATTGGGATATTTTTCGTCCGGGCCGTCTTAAACCATTCCAACAATGCTTCATTGATTTCCGGGAACTTCTCTGTCCTCAAACGCTTTACTCCTCTGAATTTGAAGTTCTCCCATTCTTTACGGATAGCATTTTTTTCCTTTAAAATGCTGTTTATTTGTGTTTTTCCACAGCTAAAAATGTCCGCTAACTTTCTTTCAGATTTTCCTTTTTCATGCAACTCGATAACTTCTACCCGTTGCTCCAAACTTAAAATTATTCGTTTTTTTGCCATGTTTAAAGTTTTCGAACAAGAAGTGCAATTGAACTTAATGTAGACTGTTACTGTACCCTCCCCCATCCCCAAACCACCCCACCCGCCAAAAATACAAATGGCCAATCAGAAGACGCTGTCCACCCATTTATTCACCCTGCATGTCTCCAGACCCCTTTTGTTGTCAATGTCAATAGGTGAAAAAGCAATAGTTGAAAGTCATTCGAAGGACGAAAGGGGAAAAAATTGACTGACACACGTGTTGGAAAAAAATAATTTTTCATGAAATGGGATTTCAAAACTGGTCGTTTAGGGAGTGAGATCTGGTCTCTCCCAGAGTGGCTTTTAACATTGAACACATAGGGAGGAAAATCGGTGCCTAGAAAAATTGGTCGTAAGTCGAGGTGGTCGTTTAATAGAGGTGGTCGGTCGTAGAGTTTTCACTGTACTTTTACACACATGATATTGTTTGTCAAATGAGTATTTTCCCATAAATTACTCAGGAGAGCATCTAAAATCTGTTCTTTTATCGTACAGAAACACAAATCCGGGAGGTCGCATCACATACAAATTTTTTCCTACAAAAAAATCAACATAGAATTGTAATAAAATTGATTTAAATTCCAGTAATTTGTTTCTGGGCTTAAATTTGGCAAAATTGCAATAAGATTTATTGTGGACCTCCAAACCATATTAAATGTGTTAAGAAAAACATTAATCTTTTCAATATCGATACGATAGGTGTTTCACCTTTTATGTAGCCAAATATCATGGTGGGGGGTAGGGCTAAAAAAATCGTCAAAAATGTATCGTATAATTTACGGACGCCACAAAGCTGCTATGGCTTTAGAATAAAATATAACTTAAATTCTAAAAACATCTTTTAATGTAAATTTAAATAAAAGCTTTTTACCATTGTAACTGTACACACAGAAGCAATTTACGCATGTTTCGATATATAATTTGCATCTGTTTCCAAACGGTCTTAATAGTTAATACAATTGCCAGAGGTATCACAATTAAACTTTTTTACAGTTGTCCTTATTTTCTGCGTGGGCCCTATATTAGTTTCTTTGCTATGGTGAAATAGCTAGATTGCAACCTTAGTTTTTGCCAAGCTATTTGGACAAATAACATGTAGTATTTAATCATATTGAATACTAGATTTTATGCAAAATTGTTTCTGTAGCTATTGTTTATTTTTTATATAAGTATATTAATTTATTTGAACATTAATTTATTTATAAGTATGTTAACTTATTTTGGCCAATTTTTTTGCCTGTAGGTTCCAATTTATTACACTGACGTTGAGAGACGAGCAATTTTAGATGCTGCAGAAATAGCTGGTTTAAACGTGCTAAGATTGATGAATGAACCAACTGCTGGTATGTTTAGTGCATAATTCAACAATATATAAATTTTGTTCTTTTCCTTCAATTTTTTAATGTATTAATCTTAACTTGAAACTTTTCTTAAAATAGTGGCTCTCGCATATGGGTTTTACAAGCAAGATTTGCCTGAAGACAAGCCTAAAAATGTGGTATTTGTTGATTTAGGCCATTCATCTTTACAAGCAACAGCAGTTGCTTTTACGAATGGAAAATTAAAGGTAACTTTCTTTTTGAAACTTAAATACGAAGCCACAATTATTGTTAACAAGTGATAATATTTTGATTTTTAATGTATAGGGCTTAAAATTAGAAATATAATTTTAAAGTTGGCTTTTTTCATGATTAATAAATACTTAACATATCATGATTAATTAATACTTAATCAGAGTGGAACAGGTAGCAAAAGCTCCTGGTTGTTTCTCTTAGGCAGCTTAGCTGAACTGCTTAATTACATTTTTAGCATTGTAAGAAAAGTTGCTATGTTTCTTTAATAATCGGGAGATTAACCTGAAAACAGAGTAGTCATTAAAATGTAATGTATTCATTTTTTTCAAAAAGGAAATGTGATGGCCATGGTAGATTAACGTTTAAAAGATGTAATGTTTTGAAGCTGAATGTTTAACATACAAAGCAAGTTATTAATTTTCTTAGCATTGCATTTTTAACACGCTTTGGGATTTTCTAAATTTCTATCTTAAATGAATTGCAGAAATTTTCAGTTTTTTAAATTTCAAAAAGTTTCTGACCAAATTTTTAATGGTTGCCACTGCAAGGAGCTTGTTATAAATACAGTGTTACCTCCTCTAACGGACACCTCTAAAAAGCGGACACCTCTAAATAACGGACATTTTCTCAAGTCCCAGTCCCTTAACATAGGTTACTAATATAATCCCCTCTAAATAACGGACCCTCTAAATAGCGGACACATTTTTTAATTTTTTTTTTATTGAATTCGGCTATCAATCCCAATAAAACAAATTTTTGCATCCAAATATTTTTGCACCCTCATTTTCTTATTGTCAAACTACGTATTGGTGACTGTTCTATGACCTTCTAGTAACCTTAGAATGACCACCATAGCTTTACAATGGTTTCTACACGCCCCATGTCAATTTCCTCCATTATTCGCGAAACCTTCTCTTTCCGAGAATTGAGAGGGAGTGAATGCAATCGCCCCTGTCCACTTTGCGAAACTGTTTGACCGCTTCTGTAGAGTTGTGTCTCGATTTCTAATTGCTCATAATCCTAAAAAGTCGAGTTGCTAACAAGTAACGAGAGCTGATTTAGATTAAGTAAAATAATGTGTTTAAAGAGAAAGAGGTTAACGCTAAAAGAAAAAATGGATGTTGCTGAAAAAGAAAAGCCAAGTGTGAGATCTACTGCAGAATGTTTTAAAGTTGGAAAAACGCAGATAAGCCGTGATATTTCTTTCAAAGCAGTAAGCGGCGGACCCCACTCAAGTTGCCGACTGGATCAAAAGACTTAAACAATTGAATCAGTGAGTGCAAAAACGTCAGTCACAAATTTCAAATTTTTCAGGAGGTAGAAATAACGTAATAATTCCTCTTCTATTTCTGCACTAAACACTCGAAACAAACGTCCTGTATTTACGGAACTACTCAACAGACTAACGTAGTTTTGCACCCAACACGCATCTTGCCTTTCTACGCTTATTTTCATTCAAAACGGGTTTTCGTATTTTTTTACTGAAGTGGTTTCTGCACTCACCGAACCGATTCAATTGTTTGAAGGGTATGAGGATCGAAATATTTTTAATTGTGATAAGAGTGGTTTATTTTACGGCATCTTTCCGGACAAGGCTATCAAAATGTACTTATTTGCTTAAAATTTAAATCAAAGCTATTAAATTTATTTCCTTTAGATTAAGTAGTAATTTTAACCTTTCGTTCAGTGATGTTTTTTTTTTCAAAAATAAAAATTTATCCCCCCCCCCCCCCAATAACGGACACCTCCAAATGACGGACAAAATGCACAGCACCGCGAGTGTCCGGTATTCGGAGGTTTTACTGTAGATTGAACTGATAAGCAAGCAGATTCAGTGGGAGGTCACTTCTACCCAATTAGATTTGTCAAAATGCAAATCTGGTAGATATCATTGTGTTTGCGAAATATTGTATCAATTGCAAACAAAATTTTGGCTTATTGTTTTAAAATTTCTAGGTCCTAGGCAGCTCATGGAATCGAAATCTTGGTGGAAGAGATTTTGATAATGTTCTCGTTCGTCATTTTGTTGAAGATTTCAATAAAAGATATAATCTTGATGTTATGAGTAACAAGAGGGCAGTTATAAGACTCTTACAAGAATGTGAAAAGCTTAAAAAGCAAATGAGTGCTAATTCTGTGGATCTTCCATTAAATATTGAATGTTTTATGGAAGACAAGGATGTATCCGGTCGTATGAAAAGGTAATGATATGTATCTGTTTTATGGTTCTCCAATGTGTTTTTGTTCCCACAGAATTTCGGCTAAGTTTTATACATGAAGTCTAATCTTCAGTTCATAACTTTTTCAATTAAAAAACTAATCTTAATTTTTTTTGCATCATTAAAAGTTTGAAGTGTTTCGAAATTAAACATAGTTCTAGATTAATACAAGTTTCCAGTTGATAGTAAAATAAGAAAATTAAGTATTTAACACTTGATTGCTTGTCTCTGATATTGACTTTTCTTATTGCAAGCACTTGTATTTTCTTTTTATAGATAATATTTGTCCTTTTGTAGTTAGAAAAAAGTTTATTTTTACTTATTCTCCATTTTTTTTCTGATATGTTACATAAAGCAAATACAGTAGAACCTTGATTATCTATCCCTCTTTCATCCGGAACCCTCCGTAGTCTGTCAACCGACTGTCCTAAGTTAACAAAAAAAAATATCTAAGTTATTTTTGATTGTTCACAAAAGTCTCTAAAATGTACTGCAATTCCAAAGTGAGGAAGCTCTGCTGATACTGAAATTGGCAAACTTCGCTGATAAAAAAAAACTCGGGAATATTCGTCGATTTTTATATTGGAATTATCCGGTGAATCTGTAATTATAATTCTGTACCTATTTTCATCTCATGACATTATCAGGTTTTGAATAATCAGAAAACTGCTGTGATATAAGATACAAAAACGTCAAAAATTAAAAAAAAGTAAAGGAGAATTCCAGGCAATCATAAATTTCCAGGAATCACTGTGAATCTTCTTAAATTCTTGAGACTATCTCCTATAAAACGAAAAATAAGCGCATTATCCAACACTCCGTTTGGTAATTAAAAACGCTTTATAGCACTTTCTTTTTGCCATGAAGTTTCAAAACTTTACGGTAAAATTCGATGTGTACTACTGCAAAACCATCATAGATTTCGGAGTTTGGCAGATTTAAGGTTCATAGACTTTGGGGCTCCTACAGGGTTCCCACGGTCCTTGAAAATCCTTGAAAAGTACTTGAATTTAATTTGGTTAACTGGGGGCCCCGGAAAGTACTTGAAAAATGCACGAAGTCCTTGAAAAGTACTTGATTTTTTCCCCGTCAGGCGCGGATCCCTATCGAAAGTAAACCAAACTTCAACAAAGCTAATTGCGCGCGCTGACGAAAAATGAAAGAACTTCTCTTTGTCCACTGCGCTACACTAACGCGCATAGCTCCGC
The DNA here is from genome assembly GCA_023701765.1 of Hylyphantes graminicola. Taxonomy (NCBI): domain Eukaryota; kingdom Metazoa; phylum Arthropoda; class Arachnida; order Araneae; family Linyphiidae; genus Hylyphantes; species Hylyphantes graminicola. Next base: position 10,213,467 of record CM043122.1, read on the forward strand.
TTTTTGATGTCACGTTCTCTTCAGAGAAAAGTGGTTTCATAACGCTAAGTCGCGAAAGGAAAGTTGCTGCACAGGGATGCCACACCTGAGCATTTTCGGCTGTTTTCGATGTTTGAAAACTTAACTTAAATTTTGATAAATAACTAGTTTAAATAATGGATTTTAATAATCAAGATAAAATTTTCTATTAAAATGGGAAGATGAATTAAGATTGGATTACACTAAGATTTCCTTAAATCTCGGCCAGCCAGTGCAATGTCAAATAAGAAGAAGCTCCATATTAATGAAAACTAAGCTTAAATTTTGATAAATATCTTATCTAAAGAATGGATTTTAACACTAAATATAAAATTTTTAATTAAAATTTGAAGATGAGTTAAGATTAGATTACATTAAGGTGTCTTCAAATATCGATGTACGTCCAGTGCAATCTCCCATTAGAAAACGATCATTAACGTAACCAAAAATATGTACTCCAATAATGCTTTCTGAGTTACTTATTTCGCCGCAAAGTAATTTTCAGGAAATCTGCCGATGAGTCACATTGCATCAGAATGATTGACAGTTCTGTGGCTGCTAAGATCAAACGCGGCGTCAATGTTTGGTTGACCGACCCGTCTTGAACTATAAAACTAAACGGAATGATGTACTGCCAATTTGCAGCAAATAAGAGCAAAAATTACGAGGCATCGAGGTTTGGTTCACTGATCCATGAACTATAAAAATAAGACACTACTGCAATATTGCCGAAGATTAAACAAAATTATAAGACGTCGAAGTTTGATTAACAGATCCGTTTGAACTAAAACTATAAAAATAACGAGTCTCTACTACTGCGATTTCGCTGCGAACTAGTAAATATTACGATTCGTTGAAGTCTGGTTCAGCGATCCGTCTTAAACCAAAACCATCGGCTTCCAAACCTTCCTTAAACCAAAAAAACCATCGGCTTCCATCGGTTTCCCGTATTTTTCAAAGCCGATGAACCGATTTCTCTTAGTTAACTTCGGGTCCGATGGCTAATTATTAAACAATAGGTCTATTTTTGCAACCAGAGACAGATTTGAGCGGTATCAAATAGCAATTTGGGATGCAAATTCACTAAAACAGCGATAAAAATAGTCAAACAATTAGCTAGAACTGCGATGCTTTTTTTTAAACAATTGTCTATTTTCTCTTCGCACCGTAATTTTTGTGAGACTAAGTTTAAATTTTAATAAATAAGACGTTCAAATAAGATTCTAATAATGAAGATATTAAAATTTAATTAAAATGTGAAGATGAATTAAGATTGGATTGCACAAGTTTTCTTTAAATCTGGGCCAGCCAGTGCAATCTTCCATTAGTTCAGCAGTCAAATAATGCTTCCTGATTTACTTATTTAGCTGCCTAGTAATTTTCACGAAATCTACCGATAATGTCACACTGCATCAGAATGATTGACAGTTCTCTGGCTGTGCGTGATCAGGAGAGTGTCTCGGTTTATTTTTGTAGCTCCGGTTCAGGCCAAGTCGGACCAACCAGAATATTTTATTCTGATCAAGTGTCAAACTCGCGGTGTCCGTGAGTCGTGATTACAATTACATGAACACCTTGAATGAAAATTTTTTTTTTTATGGTTGAATCTTTTTTCTACTTTAGACTTTTAGTTTAAAATTTTTAGTTTAAAAAAAATGCAGTGTTAGCATAACACCCTTTATATATTTAGGTTTGACTTTCCTTGAAAAAGTCCTTGAACTTTTTTTGGAAAAGTGCTTCATTTTTTTTGTAACTTTGTATGAACCATGTTAATAAAAACATGTATTGAAAGACCAAAAAATATAGGGATTTTAATCTCAAAGAGGCAGTCATTGATTTTTTTTTGCTATACCCGGCCTCTAGATATTCCTTATGGAACTGCCAACGACTTTTTTTTAAAACTTTTTTTTCCTGTGTTGGTAGTAATAATAAATTAATAAGTCCTTGAAAATAAAATAAAGGTCCTTGAAAAAGATATAAAGGTCCTTGAAAAGTCCTTGAATTTTGTTTAAGTGAAAGAGTGGGAACCCTGTCCTATGTGCAGTAAGTTTTAAAATTTATTGAAAATCTCTATTATTCGGTATTTTCGACTATCTGGCCCACTTCCGGTCCCAATTAGATTGGATAATTGAGGTTCTATTGCGCATAATTAAATTTAAATAAATGCAGGCGTAATAGCATGTGTTTTTTTTGGGACATTATTCGTTGAAGTAGTGGAAGGATAAGCTACAATATCCTTTCTTTAGTTTTGTAGGTATGGGCTTTTAAAATTTTGCTAATTATAGTTTCTATCTCGAATTTTTAGGGAAGTTTTTGAAAAGTTAGCTGAAAACAACATACAACTTCTAGAAATTACTTTAGTAAAGTTGCTTCATGATACAAGTAAGTATTTTACATATTTATTTCTATCTAAGACAAGACGAGTCATTATTGTGTAACTTCAACAATGTTTTGTGGCACCATAGGCGACTCTCACCTAGATGGGGAGCCAATAATTTTTGCCTAGTACTAGTTCAGATTACAATGAATCTTGGCTCTCTATGCATGTTAAAGTATTCCGAGATTTAGTTTGCTGAGAGAACCTATCCCAAATGGGTACTAAAAGGATCTTTTGCATGTTTCATAATCATATGAGTTTGCAAGCCCTATAGATTTTCCCAATCAGGAAATTTGATGACTCAGCCGGTGCTAGAACCCACAATCTTGGGCTTACTGAACCAGACGGTCAGGTGTTATTTCAAAACCAATGAATTACCTATTGTTTAAAATTCATTACATTAAAAATTAAATTCCAATATATTCTAATCTAGGGATTCTTTGCAAGAAATGCCTTATAAAAAATTTTTGCAATTGGCTTTTTTTTTATGCTCTTATGTAACAGTAATTATGATGTATATTCTAGAATTAAAGCCTGAAGACATAGATTCCGTTCAGATTGTGGGTGGATCTTCAAGATTGCCTGCATTTAAAGCCCTTATTCAAAAAGTGTTTGGGGTAGAACCTAGCACTACTTTAAATCAAGATGAAGCTGTTGCTAGAGGATGTGCTTTGCAGGTAAGGTTTTAGTTAATTTAATCGTTAAATGTTAAACTAAAACATTCTTTAAATTACTAAAGATGCCAAGCTTATTTTTGATACTGAATTATGTTCTATAGCTTAGTAAAAATGCTGTAGTTAAAGCAGAAACATGTTCATTTGTATAGCCGTTACTTATAATTATCCCTACCCAGGTCCATTTTTGGTTGACTTGTCAGGTTTCCAGAAATATAAATAATTTTTTAAAAAATTATAAATATAATTTCAGTTATTTCTTTAATTTAAGGTGAGGGGAGTAACTTTACTTATAATCATCCTCTAACTTTTATAGCAGATGGTTATAATTTATAGAAATTTAGACTTGAAAATTTAAATTTTAATCTGCTGCTGTGAAAACTACTTTAAATCCTGGCAATTCACTTATTCTTCGGAGAATTTTGGGTTAAAGGGTTTTTAAAGATAAAGTGTTAATTGGCATTTTTAACACACTTAGCAGCTTTATATTTATTATCTAAACAATTGTTTTTTGTTACTTTACAGTGTGCAATGCTTTCTCCAACCTTTAAAGTAAGAGATTTCTCAATAACAGATATTCAGCCGTATCCAATCAAGATTGTATATAAAGCTGTTAAAACTGAAGAAGAAAGGTAAATATTTTTTTATTTTAATTAGAAAGTATTATAAGAATTTTTATTAAAAAAAGAAAAACATGCACCTGCATTAATTCAAAAGACAGTTACACAATTTAAAATTTGTTTCATATTTTTTTTAGTGAAACTGAAATTTTCCCAGCTTTCCATGCAACTCCCTTTGTTAGACTACTAACATTTTATCGAACTGAACCCTTTAGTATTGAAGTTCATTATTCTGGTGATACATCTTCTATAGGAGATCCAAAAATTGGTAAGTCTAAAAAAATATATTTATAAATTTCTCATTTATATCTAATGTTGTAATTTGCATTATTTTTTGTATTATGCTTTTAACTGTACCTTAACCATTATATTTTTCCTCCCAGGAACATTTACAGTTATGAATGTAATTCCTACTCCTGAGGGTGATAGTTCCACAGTGAAAGTGAAGGCCCGCATAAATATCCATGGTGTATTTGGTTTATCTTCGGCATGCATGATAGAAAGATTGCCATTGACAGCAAATGACTCGGAAACTGCTGAAACAACTGAAACTTCTCCAGATAACCAACCTAAAAAGTCTGAAGAAGCAATGGAATCAGATACTGCTAGTACACCTAATGGAGAAATTGGTTCTGAAAAAGCCAGTGACAATGCAGATAAATCGGTATGTTTTATATTGTGCATACATATTGAAAAGTAATTTCTTTTGAAATATTGATTTGTGAACTGGAAGATAAAATAGCCATTTTAGATGTTATCGTAACTCGAATGTCTCTTAATAACTAAAGCGCCTCCCACTAAAATTAATAACTTTTTTCCTGAATGTAAATGGGACGCCTTCATTTTATTTCTATTCAGGTTGTTTGGGTGATAGTCTTCTTGCTATTTAGCTATAATTATATTATAACTTGTTAAATTTCTAACTTATTGTAGTAAATAGAGGTCTCTAGCCTATAGTGTTGTGCCTAAAAGAATATGGCTTAGTTTGGCTTATATTTCCACAGTACTTTTTTAAAACTATACTTCATATTTTGGTTCTTGTGTAGGAATTTATGGTAATTGTGTGCTGTTTGTTGAGTAAAATGTATGGAGGACATACTTTTAAAAACTAAAATATTTTTCTAGTTTTATGAAAACAATTCTTTTGATAAGTGCTTACCTCGTATTTGCAAAAGTTTAGTGAGATGCATGATGATAGAAGTGTTTGCATAACTCTTTACAGAGTAGAAAAATATGTAGCTAATTGTATACCTAGTATACTGTGTTCGGCACACTGCTTCCTAGAAATCTAAAATGATTATTCAAGGAAATTTTGACTTTCTTCTAAGATAGACATTTTTGCCGATTCTGTCATAATTTAAAGAACAATATTAAATAAATTTAAAGAACAATATTAAATAAACTGACAATCTTAATTTCTTTTTTAGGAGGAAAAGAAAGTACCCAAACAAAAGAAAATTAAAACTAGATCGATTGAGCTTCCTATTAAAGCTGATGTACCAGGAAAATTAGGTCAACAAATTCTAAATGATTTAATTGAAAAAGAGGTATGTGTTTTAAGAGAAAAGGGTACAGATAAACATCAGGATTTCTGGCATGTTACGCTTCTAATTTTTTTTTTAAAATCTGTAATTAGCCAGTTAAATTTGTAAATAGAAATTTTTGTGAATATGAATAAAACATTTTGCCTAATTTTAAATCCTTTTCTATTTGTGTACTATTCAGAATTTTTGTTATTAAAGTGGAACTTGGAAATGTATAGCTTTGTTTAAATAGGTGGATTAGGATTCCTAAGAGAAATTAACTTTATGTTGGTTATCCTGATTTGCTTGTTTTTATTTAGGGGAAAATGATAATGCAAGATAAACTAGAAAAAGAAAGAGCTGATGCAAAGAATGCAGTTGAAGAGTATGTTTATGACTTCAGAGGAAAATTGGGTGAACAACTGGAGAAATTCGTTACTGACGAAGTATGATTAAATTATCGAATTGTCAGAGTTATATTTTTTTTCCTTATTGAATTAAATGGATTTTTTTAAGCGTAACTATATAACGTTAAGTCAATCGGTCAATTAAATATGTCGGTTATTACTAATCCTGCATCTTTATTCCAAAAACAATAGGGAATAACTTTTGATATGCTATAAAAAATTCATAAAATGAAAGTTTAAGAGACTAAGTGATAAAGCTTGTGTATTTTTGCTGTTTCTTAAATATTTAAGTATTACAATTTTTATTTGCCGATTATTTTCAATCGGACAATTCCTTGTTTTAGGAGAGAGGAAATTTAACAAAATTGCTGGAAGATACCGAAGAATGGTTATACGATGAAGGTGAAGATGTTCAGAAGAGTATTTATATCCAAAAGTTAAATGAGTTAAAGGTAAACTTTGAAAATCAAACTAGTTTACTATAGATTTGTCGCTCATTCAGACTAAGAAATGTAAATAGCAGGTTTTTGTAAAACATCATATATTTTGTTCTAGAAATCTGGAGATCCTATAATGTTTAGGTATGTTGAATGGGAACAAAGACCAATAGAATTGAATGCATTGGGTTCCAGTTTACAATCGGTGCACAAAGCTTTGCAATCGTATGAAGCTAAAGAAGAGTTATATGCACATATTGATAAAGAAGATATGATGAAGGTAAATATATATTTGCTTACGTTTCAAACTAGTATATTTTCAATTTAAATTAAATTTTATATATATTAAACTGAGCAATTTTTATAGGTTAAAACTATATGGGAACAAGTTGACCAATGGCATGGAAAATATCTACATACCTTATCGAAACTCCAAAAACACCAAAATCCACCTGTGACTTCAGCCGCCATTAAAAAGGAAAAGGCGGTAGGTTCATACTTTTTAACATTCTGTAATATTTCATTTATACATTGCTGCACTCCTGAAAAACTCCTAAGAAAGTCCTGAATTTGATTATTATAGAGTATGAACCCTGGATCAAGTAATCCAATGTTTTCTTATGGTAGTTATCCTCACATTAACAAAGACTTGTTAATTTTTGATGTTATCTAAAATAAATTGGTTTTCAACTAGTTATTCACTATTTCTTGGATCTTTAAAAAACAAAAAAATAACTAGAAGACATTACCTATGCAATGACCTAGGATTGTGAAAAAAAAATTTAATTTAGGAAAATGACTCATTAATTTCTTTAATATTTTATTTTTATAGTTTTTGACATTCGACTTGCAATCTGTTTCTAACATTAAGACTGTTATCCAGGCAAAAGTAGCTATTTGCACCTAGTTCTCTACCGTTATCTTTAAAGTTGGATTCCAAACCCCAATCAGGATTCTACTTTAAGAACTAAGAGTCATTACTCTTAGCTTTTCTTAACACTTTAAAGACGGGCGTCGACTGACCCACAGACTAAGACCACTCTAAGTTTGAAACTCTCATTGGAGAATTTCTGCATTGAAATTGATATAGAAACTAGCGCGCTCGTTGTGTTTAATGTAATAGTTTCTGGCTGCCTATTTGCAGCCACCTTTAGAAGCTTTAACAGAGCCAATTACACCTCGTAATTCAAAACCCTTATCAAGTGACGTTAGGGATATATTTTTTTTACGAACAACTTATTTTCGCCTTCATTTTTGAATATATACAGCTATTCATTGACTTTTATATCCCTCGTAGGCCCATCCTTAAGATATTTGACCTTGTGCTTTTTTCTCCATTAATAAACCTACAGACTGACTGACTACGTTTGTCATTTTAGACATGGTCCCCCAAATGGTCCACAAGTGATTCGATTGAATAACTCGTCAAATATTCGCCCAAATGTAACGAAAACTTGGATTTAGGGGTTTTCGAAGGTTTTTCACATTTCTAAGTAATTAAAATTGGGTGTTGCTATTGAAGATTTTAAAGTTCGTAACATTTTTAATATTAAGACGGCCCCTTACGCAAATTTTGCTTCATGCAATTAACTCAAAATGTTATTTGTTAACATAGTCAAAGGTCCGATGTAAAAGGATGACTAACGGTTGAAATAATCACTAGTGGGTAACTTTTTTTCCACCAGCTGTACATTCCGAAGAAACAGTAGCCCTACAATTGGAAAGTACAATGATGCCAATCAACAAACCAATCTTTAATAGTGTTTTAGTTCCTTTCAACACGTTAGAAGAGCTAGGCATTAGATTAGGTTGCTGGTCTAGAAGATTCTTAGTCTATGTCGACGCCCGTCTTTAAAGTGTTAATTATAAGGAAAAGTGAAAAGCGACAAAACTGTCAGTAAAAGCAATGCCTTTGGTATGGGGAAAACCCCGAATGGTCCGGAAAGTTTATAATTGTTTTTAAGTAGGCACCCTGGGCAAAGTTAAGTGACACACTTTATGGAAACATTGAAACTATTATTTTAAAGATAACAATTTGTTATCTTTAAAAGAATAGTATATATAATAGTATCCGTAAAAGAATATTTTAATTATTAAAATTGATTATAAATCTTATAATTTCATATTATATGTACAGTATTTAAGTTTGAGACAACTATTTTTCCTTCTATTTTGGAAATTTCCAGCAACTTAATTTTGTTTCCCTATATTTGACTGGCAATCTTGCTAGTGTGCTGATGCAAATGAAAGTTACTTTTATTAAAAGTTAAAAAGGTACAAAATTTCTTTAAAACATCAAAGTCTGATGGGTTTTTATTGGTTGATACTTGTACAATTTACTTTAATATTCAGTCTGTGATTTTCTTTGCAGGAATTCGAAAAGAAAGTGGTTCCAATACTATCTAAGCCAAAGCCGAAAGTTGAACCTCCAGCTGAAGAAAAGCCTGTAAATGGACAGCCACAAAATGACAGCGAGATGCAAACCCAAGATAATCCTAATGATGCTTCTGACACTGTAAAAAAGCAAGCACCTGAAGAAAAGTTGGCAAATCAGTCACATGCAGAAAACATGGAAACAAATTAATGAGGATAGATAAATAGGAACTTTTTGGATCTCTGGTGTTATGCTTTTGAAGAAGTCTTAACTAGATCTACAGATGCATAATACAGCGTGTAACTAATGTCTTACTGAAATAGAGAACTTATATTTTGAACTGTCCAAAAAATAATATCTGTCGTAGTGTTTAATAATATTTTATTTAAAATAATTTAGAAATAAGATATATCCTTAAAATTATATTCTTGTATTGAATTTTAATTGTATCAAGTGAATTGAAAGCAATAGGTATAGAGAAATGAATAGCGTTGTTTCTATTATAATTTAAATACACGAAAAGTGAAGAACTACAAGTATTTTATTAAAAAAGTTTTATGAATATTTTAAAGAGTTTTAGATGAGTAGTTATTTTGCCCTTTTTAGAAAATAGCACATTATAAAAATTGTTTTTTTTTTACTAATTATATATTTTTTTTGTATATAACTATTGAATAAACTTAAAATTTTTTCCGTATAGACCATTTAAGAAATACATTTTCAATCTACAGCTGAAAATCTGCTAATAATATTTTATAAGTGATTAACTATGTTGATTTTGTGCACACAGCACTATATTGCTTCATTCCTTGTTATTTTATTATACACAAATTCAGAATTTGTTATTTATTAAATCTGCTTTGGCAATGCAAATTCGAAGTATAAGCATGTATAAAAGTCCCCAAAAATTATGAGAATTTTTTTTTTTGCTTAAATGCTAAAGTTAAATTTTTTCTTGTACTGTTTGAATTTTTAATTCGTCCCTTAACATGTATTTTATAACTTATTGAATTTGTTCTAAATTTTATTTAAGTATTTATTATATCATGCATGAATTATATGCTGCGCTGTATTTAAGATTATCTTATTTACTGTTTGATGTTGGTTGTGATCTGTATTACACACCTGTGATCTATATAATATTGTTGGTATTCAGTATCATACTGTATATTTTTGTTCTAAATTTTTTTAATACATTCCTCATTACTATATTTATTACATATTACACCAAATAATAATTTTCTAATTTTTAGAATGTAAAACTAGTTTATTTTAACACTTTATTTATTAACAGCTTAAATAACTAAAAATTGTATTAATTATTTGAGTGAATAACTTCAATTGGTTCCTGCTATATTTCTAACTTTATCTTGTACTCCTACTGATGCCTTTCTAATTTGTAACTGTAACTTTCTATTTGTAGTACTTAAGTTATTCACGGGTGAAAGTTTTCCAAGTCTACAGAATTTCCCAGTTTTTTTCTTAGCGTAGGAAAAGAGAGGAAAAAATAGCATTGGCCAAAATTATTATTACCGAGCTTATTTTCCCCATAATTGGGTTATTAATGCCATTTATAGTTCAGTTTTACACCAAGTCGGAAATATTGATTTCTCCGATTTCCGAAAACCTGAAATTCAGTAATCATTTTTTGTACTCTTGAATCCAAAAGGTATGTAATGATTTAACTTAAGTAAATGCAAACTTTCAAAAATATTTCAGATGGTCAAACTCCTTGACCATTAAATTTTCTACTTAAAGAAAACTGGATTGCTTTCACCTATGTTGTAATTACACATTTGAAATTTCTCATTGTCATAACTTGTATTTTTTTTTATTTATTGCTATTATCAGTTATTTATCGGTGTCATCTGTGAAAAAGGCAACATTACTCCTTATTTTTATATAATACTTTGATATGATTCTGTACCTTTAAAAAAAGAAACCCTTTTTTATCAATTAGTTTTAAGTTTAAACTTAAAGGAAATGAATGTGCTCATTTTATACTGCCAAATGCAATTTTAAGTAAAAAAGTATAATTCAGTAATTCCTGTGAGGTATTTAGCCTTTCTTTTTGTACCTGATGTGTAAAGTAACAATATTTGTTTTATAAATAAGTTTTCGTTTGCGGTATTTGTTAACTTCTTAAACGTGAATTAGTGTAAATGATACATTTAAGGGTAATGCTTGTTTTTTTTAAGTTTGACAGCTGTGGTGGAAAATGTAATTATGAGTTGTACTGGAGCAATTACACGCCTAAGCATCTCCTATGGAGGAAGCTTGTAAAAATAGCATGTTCTGACATGCCTTTGTATCTATTTATTGCTAACTAAACTGTTAATAAATGTACCGATAACAATTGAATTTGTTTTTATAACTAGATATAAAGGACAGAGGCTTTTTTAGAAGAGCTGCCCCCCCCCCCCCCAGATTTTATACTTTCAAAGACATGGAACCCTCTGTCGTTCTAACGCTCTGAACGTTATAGCGCGGTGTAATTCGAAGCCGACCCTTCATATGCAATCGGAAGCCTTCAACAATCTTTTTTTACAGTTAATACTGTGAATTAAAGGGAGAGTACTATTAAATTACTAACACTTATAAAAGTAAAAAATAATTTAAAACTTAATCGTAATAGTGCCACGGCTTTCACATAAGTTGAATCGCATAATATCTTAAAGCTTAAAAGACACTAAAATTAGTATTCTAAGCTCAAAATTCGTTCAATTTGATTTTAATTGGAGTTAATGGATAAATCTGCGAAGTTTGGGGCTTGGGTGGTTAACTGCAAGATGGTGCTCAGTTTTAAAACCTACAGCCTTACTATGTGTTATCAATACTTAACCTTAATACGTTAAGAACGTGTAAATTTGCCTGACTTTGAAGTTATGAAAGCTTTGAAGGAAAACTGAGAAGTCCAAACTTAATGCTCCAAGATATCAGAATGTTTCGGAAAGAAATTTTGTTGGAAAAAAAAATAGAGGACCATCCCACACAGAAGAAAGAACAAAATTTTAAACCCTAATTTTTGTTTCTAACTCTATATTTTTTATGACAGTATTTTTTTTTTTTAATTCTCAGATTGGTTCATTCCATTGCAGGCCTCAAAATTTCAGAAAATGTGTTGCTTGGTGCTGCTGTGATCCAATGCGTAAAACTTTTTATTCTAATTTTTATATTTTATTCTTTGTATATTCTATCATTTTTTATTTTCGTTTTATAACTCTTAAAATACACATAATTCGACCCATGCTTAGTTTATTCGGTTGCACCATATTTCAGGTTTTGGGCGGAAAAATTAGATATTTCTGATTCCACTACTTGCCACTGTTTTTGACGTATCCAAGCAAACAAAATATGTACCAGAATTAATTAAAATAAACATCTCTCATAAGTTGCATTAAATGCACTCGTTGATTTTTAGTTTTCTTTGTAATTGAGAATAACAAGAGATTTTTTTTTACTGAGCGACAAATGAGAAATTAAAGTTTGTATATTCAGTTAATAGATGGCGATACCTGCTAATTTGGGATTTTGCAAAGTTGTTTGACAAACACGTTGGAAATAATGTTATATTTTTAAATTGTCCAAATTTTTAAAAACTTTTTTTAAGCATTACATATTTTCAGTAGTTTTAATTCGTTCATTATATATGTAGACAGGTGGTGTTTTACTTACAGCGACAATAACAAAACTGTATTCTCGGAATACTGTGCTTGAGCGGCAATTAGAGCCCTACATCATCTACACAGTAGGGATAGAGGGCTCTAGCGGCAATGACTTGTCATAATCGCTTCATAGATTAAATTCTTATGTAAACTTGTATGTGGTAAAAATCTGACTATCTTTTAGGAGCTAAAAAGTTTTGCCCTGGAAGCATTTGTGCGATTTTGACATTTCGAGAAAACATAGTTATATTTAGTTGCGAAGGCATCACTACCTATCGACAAAATATCGAAACTAAAAACTTAACTTAAAAAAATATTCGCAGTCAAACAATAAACAAGAATTGAGTTTTGATTATTAATAAATTTCTAGTCAACTTTTCATTTCACGGAGTCTTTTTCAGAACGCATTGTAAATATTTCCTGATGTTTAATAAAATGTATAATTTTTTTTTACTAAAATATTGTTTAATACACCAAAAAATATTGCTATTCCTCAAAATACTATTTTTATGCTCCATATCGTTCAATTTGACTGGGTCAGGAATAACATTTTGAATTTTTCTTGATAAAGGTGTATGAAACCACTCATTCACATAAATTAAGCATAATTAATTAACATTGATACAACAATATCTTGATTGGTATATTCTTGTTTTAAAATATTCTTATCTATTACAATAACTTGCATTACTGCTCTAAATAATTGTAGTGCAAGAGTTTAGCGATTCTAATGTTGCTTGCATGATATAAAATTTACATAACAATATCGCTTATTGTAGAATTATAGACGGAACACTGGAAGAGCAAATAATTTATAACACATTTCCACAAGGTCTACAATATTTCAATCTCTTCTTCAAACATTAGGTTTATTTCATTTTAGCCGCCACGCTTCTCTTAAATATTCTTTGTTGCCCAGCTACATAAAAGCGATTTACAAATTCGCTGCGCCCACGTTCAAATCTTGAGAGGAATGGAAGAAATGATGGGTACAATTACGCTTGATATCGTTAATTTATGATACATTTTCCTTCAGACTCGTCCAAGAGTGCATTTGATGGTAGGGATGTGCGATTCTTAAAAAAACTGCTTCCTTTATTTCCAGTTTTAACCGGTGCCTGTTAAAAACCGGTGTTTTTGTTATTGTGAAAAGAACATAGTATAGTAGAAGTCTTCCGTTTTTCTAAAAATGCTTCATAGTACTTCATTAAGTTCTTATTGTTCCGATTTAATTATGTTTTTTCTTATAAAATTTCTTTTTTGTTTACTTTATTGTTTTTCTTTCTCCTGATTTAACGGTTCATTTTTTAAAATGGGCATATTTCACGTCATGTGAGTGAGAAACGGTTCCACCGGTATTTTTAGTCTTTCTGGAATTACATTTATTTTGATAATAATTTGATGTAATAACTTTAATTTAATATAAAAATATTGGAATTGCTAAATAATTTTGGACAGTGTTTGTTTTTGTAGCGTTCTATTTCTTTTGATTTTTTCTCTCTTATTATTCTATTCGTCGAATTAAAACCGGACACTTACTTTATTTGAAATAACTTAATTATATAAACATAATATCCGTTTTGATAAAGTAGTTTTTTTTCAAATAGTTAAAAAAAAGTTATTTATTGTTTTCGACTCATCCCACCTTTTTTAAAAGGTTTAACTGAAACTTAAAAACTGGTTTTCGGTTTAACCGCATAGAGTTTCCATCCCTTTTTGATGGCATCGCCGTCTGCATTGCCTAAAGGGCCTGCTGCCGATAATGATACGTTGGGTAGTTTTCGGTAATGCGAATGATTGCATGCGTTCACCTTCACACCACGGACCACGAACAAACTATAAGTGCTTCATTTGGTTGTGAACATGGATATAAATGTTCGTATTATTAAAATGATTGATGGTTGTCTCTGATTTGCACATGTTGATTGCGTTTGTTTGATTAGAAGATTTCAGGGTTAAGGAGGATTTTAGGCATGCTTGTGTATAAGTTTGTATACACAGGGACGCTCTCAGGGGAGTGCCAAAGGTGCCTTTGCACATCAAGATTTCACGTTTTCGAAGAGCAAAACTAAACACGTTCATCCTGTTCCTGGTTTGAAATCACCTCTTTTCATGTTCATCCAATTTTACTCCTAATTCGAGTCCAAACTTTGGAAACAATTTTCCAATCAAAAATATGTATTGAAATATATTTTTTAAAATTTATTATCTTTTTATTCGTATGAGCTAAGTAAATCATTTTTCAATACACCATGTTCTTATTTTTGAGAAAATTGTATTAGAAAATAATTGAGAACCGGAGTTAATCATTTTTTACCCTTTCAGTCCCCGTGAGGCCATTTGGCATCATCATGTTTCTGATCATAATTAAAAAAAAATAATAATAATAGGACTGACATCTATTGGGTATAATAAAAAATATTTTCTAATAGAAAACAGTTTGAAGAATCGAATGATGTGCTTTTTGATATCATAAATGGCTATAGACGATCAGAAAAAAATTCTAAATTGATGATGCCAAATTGTCATTGGGACTGAATGGGTTAATACTATTATATTAAAACGATTGAGAACGGGAGGTTACTGAGCAGATCATTTTGAAAGTGAATTTGCATGGCGGAATGTGCGGTTTCGCCTACAAGTGCAAAGAGGGAACCTGATTTATATGATGCATAAATTTAATTTTCCAAGTGATTCAAATTTGTTTTCTAGTACAAAAATGAAAAGGAATTTTTAACAAAATTTTCTGCAGGAATAAATTTAATACTTTTATCGAGGCTTTAAACTCAAACTCATAAAATCGTATCATTTGTAATAAATTATCAATTTAAGTTTACGAAGGCTTATATGATTCTCAGTGAAAAGTCAGTAAGTTTGCTTCATTTGAAATTCGAAAGCCAATTTTAATCGTGTCCCGAAATAACGTAAATAAAGGCTGCTTCAGGAAAAAAGCAAATAACAAATAAGAAAGAAAACTTTTCAATTGCAATTATTGGCTGCCCTGAAGAGTAAGAATCCAATGAAATGGTAATGTAATCGTTTCCGGATGCCTATTTCTAGCCTCCTTTAGGAGCTTTAACACAGCCAATAACGCCTCGTAATTTAGAACCCTGGTCAAGTGACGAGGTAGACACCTGAGTGGGCACCTAACGGAACTTCGAGCGACATCGTACGCTGACTTCGTCAGGACTTGGGACTCTACAGATTTTACGAGCACGTCTGCCCCAGTGTACTCCGTCGAAGTTGGATTTTTCTACTCTTTTCAGTACAAATATCCGATTTATTGGCAGTAGGTGGGATTTGAACCTGAGAAGGTTGAATCCTGAGGATGATGCCTTAACCACTCGGCCACGGACGGGCCAAGAATTTAATGTGAAAATCGTTTGTTTTACTATTTGCGCACACGCTCATTTGTCATAGCTGTTAGAAGAAGATAAAAGGAAAATTGTGGAGAAAAATGGAAAATGGGGGTAGTTCCCATGAGAATTTCAAAACTTTAACTTTTGTGTTCTTTCTAGTTAACAATTATATTATGTTTATAATCTTTAATCCACATATATACCTAGCAACAATATCGGATTTAATGTAATTAAACTAATTCTTGTAATTACAGTATTTAATGATTGTCCTGATAATTAGTTAATGTAATTAACGTATATATTTTTCTAATTTTATGACCCCGACCCTCTTTTGTCTTGTTTCATTTTACGGGATTTAAATTAAAATTTTTAAATCAATAATAATTCTACATTTTATGTTTTTATTTTCTATGTTTATCCAATTTTTGTATCAAATGATATTAAAATGCCCTCAAAATTTTAAAAATTCAATTTAATTATAAAATTTATTAAAAATTGCATGTCTTGCCGGAAAGGCCTGACACGTTTGTTTGAACATCTGTATTCCTCAAATGCTTCAAAACCAATCATTAAAGAGACCACAGGGGCTGGGGAGAGGTTCTTTGCTTTGCATTGAAAGGTCCCTGGTTCGGGGCCCAGGCATTGCCGACCTATAAACGGTCTGGGCAGCTAAAAGTCCTACAAATAATACTCTGTCTAAATGGAGTGCGTCTTAAATTTCCCCCTAAGTCCCGACGCTAAGTTCGATGTCGTCCCTAAAATTGCCTACTCTGATGACAGTGGCTCTAAATTATGACGCTCGTTACCGATTGCCCTCGTGTAGATTTAGCGTGACGATAATTCAACTCAACCAAACCAAACCAAACCACATTCCAACAAATACAACATATGTCCGAAGAATAATATCCCGTGTGGAGGTAATGCACGTTAAATATGTTCCCAAGTCCCAACGCTGCGTGCGATGTCACCCTTAACGGTTGCGTTGGGTGCCTACTCAGGTGTCGGCTCATCACCTGACTGTGGTTCTAAATTACGTCGCTAATAGCCCTCGAGTAGTTCTAGTGCGACGATAATTCAACTCAACCCAAGCAAACCACATTCCAACAAGTACAGCATATTCCCGACGAATAATATCCCGTATAGAGGAAGTGCACGTTAAATACACTCCCTCGTGTAGCTCTAGTGCAACAATAATTCAATTCAAACTAAACAAGTCAAATATAACCAAACGACGTCTCTTTCGAATCCCTATGCCATTCAATGTCGTCTATTCCCAATCAGCGAACCGCAATCCGCGGTCGGAGAGCAAATCGTTCTTTGGTTTTTCTTACGACATTTCGGCCGACTGGTTTTCTGGCGAAAAACGTAGGAGCACGGCCGATCCGAAAAACGGTGTTTGTTTTTCGCATCTTTCGGAAGGAAGGGATTAAATTCGCTTCGGACCCGACAGCGAACAGCCGTCTTTTGTATCAGTGGCGGAAAACGTGACAAAGGTATGTTCTTTGTTAACAAGTGATTTTTATTTTAACTGATTATTTTTTAAAAATAATTTGTTATCAATTATATATATAAACATTATGCATAAATTATTATCAAGTTGATCTCTTACTATAAATTACATATAACTTATCAATTTAATTATTTATTATAAATTGTATATAAACATTGTATAAATTATTATCAATCTAATCACTTACTATAAATTCTATATAAATATTATGAAAAATTATTATCAATTTAATCACTTACTATAAATTACGTATAACTTATTAATTTAATTATTTATTATAAATTCTATATAAACATTATGCATAAATTGTCGTTTTAATTATCTACTTAAATTAAAGTAAATAGAATAAATCCTACAGTAAACAACGTAGCTTTCTTTTTTTTTTTAAAATGTTTTTTGCTTATTATTATTTTTTTTTTTTAATTTTCATTCACTTTTTTTAAAATTATTTTATAGGATTTTTTTTATTAGCAGCGCGTCTTATTTCTTTCTTAGAATTATAAATTTTTAATGTAGTTTTTAGCTAATTTTTTCATTAAAGTAAATTATTTTAATGTTTCATCAATAACAGCACATAAGAAGCAGGGCGTTTATGAAAAGGTTATATAATTATTTAAAGCATTCATAAAAAGTTTTAATTTATTTTAATAATATTGGCGATTCGTTTTTAAGGAGTTGGTTTTTTTTATTAGTAATTATTTTATTCTTTTTTAAATAGATATTATTTTAATGAGAAAGTATTTTTTGAGATTCGGGCCTATTCAGATAATTTTGCTATTAATTTTTCTTTATTTTAAATACCTTAAATGAACGAAAGAATGTATTTTTTAAAGAAAAAAGAAGAAAAGGATTTATCATTAAAACTTTTACTGAAAATAGCTTCTCGTGGATTAAAATATCAATTTTGTGCTTTTTATATGTTTGTTTCCATTGGAAAGTAGTTGAACAGATACGTTGAATTGCTTTATTAAGTTCACTTTAAGTATACTATGCCGAAGATATGGTTTTAAAAAATGTTTTCAAAATGATATCCTTATAGAATTTATTAATTATACTTCTTGTAAATTGTTTATGAAATTTGTGAAATTTATAAAAGGTTCTTCACTTTTTTTCAACGTTTAAGTTTCTAAATTTCACTTGTGTTTTTTTTAATAAACTTATATATATTTTTGATTAAAAACTATTGAACACATTTCTTTAAATATTTACAAATATTCACTTAAATCCGTTGTTTTTAACTCAACGAAAGTAATTGTTAGATCTTTGTATTAAATGTAATATTGCCGTTTACCATTATGCATTACAACAACGATTCTATATAATATTAATACGATACTTCAAAAAGCTATAAGAAGTTTTACAGTTGCATCAATTTTTATTTTTTATTTTGTACCGAATTTATTAAAAATCGATCAGTTAAAACCGATTTCCAAAGATGGGACATTGATATTGGAACGCAGCGTACGTAATTAGCTTGTTGGATTCGAGCTTGTTTTTTAGTTTCCTAAATTTGTATTTGCATTTACTAATCTTTGACTTATTTTGAAGGATTGTTAAATTTAAATAACCAGATAACATTTTATTGAGTTAAAATAGATAAAAGTTGCTGTTGAATAAAAAATAGATAAAAGTTGCTGTTGAGTTTAAAATTTTATTTTTATTGTGTTTTATTGCCTGATAAAAAATTATTGAATCACTTAGAGTAAAATATTTTTTAAAAAATCCAAAGTAATAAGTTTTAAGTTTTATACTGTCCATATTTTTCCGATAATGAAGTTCTTTGTACACCAATTTTGAACGACAACTGCATTAATAAATTAGAATTATGAGAAAATGTAAGTCTTCAACTACATTCTTTTAAGACTAAAAAAATCCAGACAATAATTTAACATTTCTGATAATGTTGTAAAGCGAATTCTTAGGAAATCTTATTGAATGTGTTTTATCACTATTTTGATGATATGAAATAAAATTTTACCTAACTCAATTATTTTTTATGTATCATTTAAATGAACCACGCTTTTTCCCCAAAATTCCCCGATGTGCAAAACATATTTTGTTCAAAAGTTTCAACAAATATTAGAGGTAGTTAGCTTGACCATAATCTCAAAAAGGAAAACAAGAGTTATGCATTATTTTGGCATCTTCAAATCATTTTTTTCTTTCAATGGTCGTCTATGACAGTGAAGGTTGCAATTTAATATTATATTGCTCTTTTATTTTTTTCTACTTACTTAGTTTATATTTTATGACTAATATTTTAAAGATAGTTTACAGAATCATTCAGTTTATTTGGATTTAGTTAAAGGCAGGTATATTGAACAGGTTAAATTTTTTTTAAAAACTTTTTGTCAGCAAGAATCTGGCAACTTTAGAATAGCAGAATGAAGTTTAAACATTTTTTTTAGTTTGCTTAGGAATTGTTAAGGACCAACTTGACTTTGAGCAATTATCCTCAAACAGCACTCAAATGGTAATTTTGCCTACAAGAACATATGGTCTTTGGTAAATAGAGGAATCAGTTTTTAACTTTTTTTAAATAAAGTGTTAAATGGTACTATCTGTAAAGCTACATTTTGAATTCGATCCATTTTATGCCACATATTAAATTATAAGAATCAATTCTGTTATCATAACATAAATGTTAATTTTTCAAATAAAATAAATGCACCATAAGCTTAACGTTATGAATTATAAAATATGATTTAATGATTTCAACTTTTTCCGTTTTCACGATATTTATACAGGATTGTTGTTAGTTGTCTAAGCACAAAGATGAACAATTTCAATAATAACATTTTGTAATAAAGTTTACTCTGAGAATCACTCTATGAAACAATTAAGTTTCTAAAACCAAGGCTAATACAGAAATTTGTAATATTAACATTTAGTGATTGGTTATCTGGTATGAAGAACACGAAAATTGAGATAATTCGAAGCTCATTCTTCATTTTTGCGACTTTGAATATTTTAATATTTATATGAACATGAATTAGCTCGATTTAAATGCAGCTTTTGTGCATCAATAAATGCTGTAGGATTATCTGTGCAGTTCACAAAACTAGTTTTATCTTCAAAAATCACTGCAATGGAAACGCGATGTAAATATCTATTAAAATATCAGCGAGTGACAATCTTTAATCTGTGAGTCAATCGAGTTATAGAGAAAGTGAGTGAACGACATTTCTTAAAAATCGTCTTCAGCCACATTTGATGGTCGTTTTTGCGGTTGGAATGGGAAAACCACGGAAGCTATAATTAAAAAAAATTATTACGAAAAATTCCACGTTTTCTTCTTTGAAATGTTTACATATCTTCTTTATGGCTTCTTTATTTGTTAAATGTGTGAGTAGGAAAATTGATAAAAATGTACTTTGTGACTTAAGTCGGTACTTGCACTAATTTTTTATTGGCAAAATTCGTTTTTAAGTTTTGTAAATTATCAGGGATAAGAGAATTATAAAGAGAATGCAAGTTAAATAATGGAGAATATTACAGTTTTTAGAAGATGAAATAAATAAACAATGAAATCGTGCCGCTTTTTTCTAATAACGAAATATCCTTTCCAATAGTTGGATATTGATTCTTGGTCTTCTTAATTTAGTTAAATGCTAATGAATTCAAAAGTTAAGATTAATATATGTGAAATGGATTAAAAAAATAGTTTAATGGGTTATGACGTACGAAGAAGGAATTATTAGTATGAAATGAAACGTTTAAAGAAAAGAAAAAAAATAATGTTTGATGTTTGTATATTTTACTAACTGAAAGGCAAGATTCTTCATCATTTCAATATTGTGATAGCATTGAATACAAAAGTATAATTTCCAAATTTTTTAGTTTTGGCTATCTTTTTGTTTCTTAAATTATAGTATATTTACGTTTTAAATAACTATAAGCTAAAGTTAGGTAATAAAATATTCATTTAAAATTTTTGCCGTGTGAAAAAAGTTTTCTGTTTTAGTTTATTTCACTAAACAAAACTTCATTCAAATGAAGGTCATAATATTGAACATTTTATGTGAAACAAATACATAAAATGCATTTGTTGTAAACGAAAAGTCACTTGATAAACGAAATATAAAAATGTAGTTAGTACTACTATTCGGTAAGAAAGGTTAGAAAATAATAAGGGAAGAGGAGGGTTAACCCTGTAATGCATGAATTTTTTCCATTCCGAAAAAAATATTTTTTTTATCTTTAATACTCATACATTATGGGAAAAATACTGAAAAAAAATAACTGCATTGGAATTTTAATATTTTCAATTTTTAAATTTTTTGCCATATGTCGAAAATCCAACTACAAATTCCAATTTTGATAAGAATGATTAGAAAACTACTAAATATATTTTAAAATAACGCTCTTGAACTATAATTATATTTTCAAAACAATTTATTTGTATTTAGTACTAATATTATTATACTTTGAATACTGCCAAAGACGAAATTTCGCAACAGTTAATAATTTCACTCTTTAATTTTGAATACACTTTTACTTTCATCATCTATGAGGGTTATTAGTAACTAAAACTTCGAAATGGAATGTAATAGATGAAAAAAAAACCCACAGATTTGTCGAGAGGGAGCTCTACTTTAATAGAATAAATTGAATTATGCTACTTGTTGCCATATGGCAACAGTATGCATTAGAGAGTTAAAGAAAAAGTCACTTCTCGACCCTTCTCCCGACTGTCGGATGAAGTATCGAAAATCTATTCGTATATCTGAATAGTATTAAACACAATTAAAGAGTACACGGGAAAAACCGATTGATTTTGTTGAGAAGTTTCCTTAGCAGGCCACTTTGGCGATGATAGGGAGTGATCGCCTAAACTTGTGTAAGGAAATCAGTTCCTCCTACCACAGAGATTGTAGTTAGAGTAACAGAATGGTAGATCACGTGACCTCCAATGCTAACGACGGGACGCGCAAGGAGCTCCCAGAAGAGCCCCAATGAAGTCAGTGTTGTAGGTCACGTGATCTTCCACTCTAATACTGTAACTACTATCCCTGTAGTTCCTAGCTACCAAGATTCAGGCGATTGACGATCCCGACGCTTGGACCAGCGAAGAAGAGAGAGAGAAACCGGTTTTCTGCCGCCAATGTTCGCCAAGAAGACAATTGCGGGCGTCCGCCTAATAAATCAATCGGTTCTTCCCGTGTACTCTCCAATTAGAATAAACAATAACACAATTTATTTCTCAGTTAAAAAATTTATAAATTTATCACCGTGTCGATGCTCTTTTTGTGATGCTGTCAGTCAATGCAATCATAGATATAATTGGAGTTTCGCATTTATATTAAAAATATAAACAATTATATTTTTGGCTTTTAGGACGCCAATTGAAATTCCGAGTCCAGACATAATATTAGGTTTTCTATGCTCATTAATTATTTCCGACATTGAGTTCGGTTTATATAAATTAAAAAAAAAAGGTTTTTTTTTTACATTTCCAAAAGTAATTTTTGAAAGGAAAAATAATTGGAGTTATTTTAAAGCTATAATATAAATAAAATATAGGGTTCTTTGAGTATGAATGCAATTATTAAGCTAAATAAGTTTATTTCAATTAGAGGTTATTACTTCTCCCTTTTATTTTGCAGAAGAAATGTTATAGATTGAATTATGGGGTTATTGTTTAATGGTATTGAAAAATATTCCATTGGTTTATACCTTGGATATCAATGAAACATATATATGAGGAATTGTGCTGATATGGTAAAGATTAGGGCATTAAGCATTAATTTTTGGTAACTAATGGCTAATTGGCTAATAATTATTAATTTAAGCATATAAATTTTATTGGTTTAATTATTGAAAGGTTTAATTAATTTAAAAAAGGTTTATTTCCTTTCGTATCTCCATTTTTTAGTATCTTAGAAGGTTAAAAAGTTATGAAGTATAATACTTACGCTTTAAGCAAAAACCAAAAATCATCGTAATTAAAAATTGTAATTTGAGTAAGATTTTTTTAATTAAAATTTAATTTAGGGGGTAAGGTGTCTTTGTTTTACCTACCTTCCATTTTATAAATAAATAGTAAATTTTTCAAATGATTACGATATTTTATTGAAGGATAGTATTATGTAAATTGATTGTAGCTTAAAAAGTTTTGTCTTCTTTTAACAGTATAAATGACAGTGGTTTCACTAATAATCAAACATTAGTCAACAATATCGAAACTTATCTTAATATACGAAAAATATTAAATAATGGTCTATAAAAAATATACCTATAATACTATAGGGGTGGAAGTAACTGCGCTTCACATAATATGATTTTTTAAAGCCATTTATTTAAGATACTTTATTTTTGTAAATTAACACTAATTTTATTTCTGAAACTGTAGTCAAATTTGGAGTTGTTTTTATCAATTAAAACCAGCTAACTGAATTCAATATTAATCTATAGAAAAAATTATATATTTTTTTTATCTTTTTAAAACAAACATTTCAATTATTGATTTATTTTGTTTGAATGACACTATTTATAACTTTTTGATATTTGTATAGCCAATGAAAGTAAATTTTCACAAAATAATCAATATTTAAACTAACTTCTATTTTATTTCTCTAGATTCTCTCAAATTGAATGTTTTGCTTTTAATAAATTGTGTAAATCATTGATTTTATTTTTAATCAATTTATAAAATAATTAGCTTTACTTTTAATCATAGTTTTTACATTCGTCAATTTTGGTTTAATTTAATGTGTTTATTTTACTCAAAGAGTGCAAAATTTGATTTAAAAAAAAACTCTATTTGATAAAATTTATAACTGTATTCCTGTGATATAGATTTTTATATAATTCAAAATATTCTATATAAGAGCAATTTATTATAACGTCATGCATATTCACTCTATTTTTTTCTCTTCATTTTTTGAACTTTCACTCATTAACTCAATTTGTTTTGCCTGCAAATTACATAGCGTTATGTAGAAAAAGATACCTGCGATAATAATTCTTCCCCAATTTCAGCACCTGAAGAAAGTTGCTTTTAATATTTAAGCTGTACGTAGGCGACCCACTGATTGCTTCCCCCCTGCCCAAATACCATAGGTAGAAACGAAACTGCGTTCTGACACAACGGCTCAAGGTCACGCAAGAAGATCTCCAATCTATTTCGCGATTTTACTTTCGTTCTTTGTTTACGCGGCCATCTGGATTCGAAAACATTTTTTTCCATTCCTCGGAATTTGAAATGTGCAATTTAGAAGCTGGAGAATTGTTTGGAAAGTGCTGAATTGTATGGAGGATTTTTTTAGGTTCTGTCAAGCGAGGCTTTTTGATTGAAATCCCGCCATTTGGGGCAAAACGTCCATAGAATATGAACCCTTCATTAAAGAGGAGACTTTAGTTTGATGAAATTTGTCGTTTTTTATTGCAAGAAAATGATGAAATAGTGGTATTCTTTTGGTTTCTTTGTTTTGTTATGACATTTTTATAGAACCTATCAGTTTTGGATTTTGTTGAATTTTCTTCATCTTTTTCGAATATTCCATCATAACTAAAATTATTTGCAAGTTGTTTAAAAATCGTTTTACTCTTTTTGTTGACTTTTCATGAACTTTTATAATATTTCATTCCAACTAAAATTGTATGTTAGTTCCTTTTTAGCTTTTTTTTTTTTTTAAACTTCGCTGATTTTTGCCAAAGCTTTTACTCCATTTGAATTCCATGGAAAAATTTAAAATACATTACAAATACACAAACAACAAGAATTTGTTTATAGAACCAGTTTAGGATTAATAAACGCCGTTTTCATTCCCAAACTTCTCATTTTTAAGAAGGGCGTGTGCTTGTATTCTTAAAGTGTGTGGGTGATTGGAAACTAGAAAATAATTTAAATGTGATTGACAAGTTCATTGCTGCTGATATCAGATATGGATATCTGTCGTAAATCAAGCTCCAGTGAAAGTATACGTTACGGTGGAAAAGCTTGGCATAAATTTTTAGAGGTGTGATGCCTAAAAGGTCAAACAGATAGATTACATAAATAATCTAAACAAACTGGAAGCGAAGTATAGACACTCAACTTCAGGGATGTCGGCAAGTCTAACGTTTTAAATGAATTTATTTGATTAATAGTTTCTGAAGTTTCAAATTTGAATGTGAACTTGCACGTAATTTTCGATATTGGTATTCCCTAAAGTTGGAAACCACGTGAAATTTCATCCTTTATTCTTTGAAGCAAATGACAGAGATTATTTTCTCCTCCTTTTTAATGATTTCTGAAAAGAATAAGAAAATATTGTTTTTAACGAAACAAAAAAATCCAAGCGTTAAAAACATCTTATACTGAACTTTTCCTACTGACTTAGTTTTTCAAATGAGGTTCTTTCCATTGAAAATATTAAGTTTTGTTAAAGAACAACTATTCTCGGTTCACATTAGTTTTTCAAAAAATTGTTTGATAGGTTTTTGATAGAATGATTTGAATTATTGAAATTTGAAATACACTTATACATGTTTAATTTAACGTAATAAAACTTCTCTCAGTTCGAAGTTGAAGTCGTTTTTGATATAATGATTTGAATTATTAAAATTTAAAATGTGCTTTTATCATGTTTAATTTAACGTAATAAAACTTCTCTCAATTCGAAGTTGAAGTAATATATGTAAATGGGACAGGAATTTAAGGATGGTCATACACACGAGGTCCTGTAAAAACGTAACCTCTATTTCCTTTACCTGAGACTCAGAAAAATCTAATTATATTTAGGGAAAATAATATAGCTAAACTAAACTATATCTAAACCTTGCATGACACATAATCGTTTATCAACAAATTATATGAATTTCCTCCCGTGAAGAACTATTTTAATGATTTATTTTCTTTTAAATGTTTTATGAAATTTTGAAATAAAAAATTTATGATTGAATTAAAAATGCAGTCTATCCATTATTTTTTTAAAAAGATTATTGAGCCAGAGGCCCTTCTCAAAGCGTGAGGCCACTGGGCTTAAAAAACCATTCGCAGACCCTTAAGAGCTGTCCTGGTTCTTTATGGCTTCCCTATACTGAATCAATACAGAAGTCTATTTGTATAAGAGAACAATTTAAAAATAATACAGCGTTCTGTTCATTCCTAACTTTAGTCTAAGATCATTTTGTCAGAGACTCCCCGGTGGCCGAGAGGTGTAAGCGACGAGCCGTAGGTTCTTGGTTATGTCTTTGTCCTTGCCATACTATAGACGTGTTCGTGCTGGTGGGAAAAAAATCTCCTAAAAATCACCACGGTGCTCGAGCATACTGCGATATACTTGCTCGTTAAATCTGTGGAGTCGAACGACGGCGTGTAAGTCCCGAAGGCGTTAACGTACGATGTCGCTCGAAGTTCCATTGGGTGCCCGCTTAGGTGTCGACCTCGTCACTGGACCAGGGTTCTAATCACGATGCGTAATTGGCTATGTTAAAGCTCCTGAATGAGGCTAGAAATAGGCAGCCGGAAACGATAACTTTACATTTTGTCAAAAGTAATGCAGGACTTTGTGGAGAGAAAACAAAGTCGCCACTATGCAACTTCCGTTTGGTTTAACACGCTTTCCGTCTAGATGCTGCTTCTGGTAATAGCAAAAAAAAAAAAAAAACTTACAGAACTTCATTAGGGTATCCGTTGTTTCATTTAGCCAAGGTGTGCTGGATACAAAAAGTAGATCAAGGGATGCTGTTTAACAATAGTTAATTGTATTTTTAAAGGTATCGAATATCTTAATTTGCGTCAAAGATGCGCTGTATGTTTGAATATCCGTTTTGTGAATGTTTTGTTTTGATGTTTTACAAGTTATTGTGTTTTCTTTAATTTTGTGGCTTCTTTAATTTAAATCGTTTTACTCTTTTTGATGACTTTTCATGAACTTTATTTATTTCATTCCAACTAAAATTGTATGTTAGTTCCTTTTTATTATTATTATTTTTAACTTCGCTGATTATTGCCAAACTTTTACTCCATTTGAATTCCTTGCGAAATTCAAAATACATTACAAATACATAAATAATAAAAAAATTAAAAATTGTTTTGCAATTTTTATAAATTTTAACTTTTCATCCGGTATGGATATGGAAGCCGGCAAAAATAGTGGTAAAAATTTAAAAAAATCTCGAATTTGAGTTTATACCTTAGAGAAGTACCGATATTAAAGTACATTAAAACTGACCACTAAGTGGCAAAACTTAAATGTGATACACTCCTTGCCAACCTAAGTTGGGTATATAGAAATATGCTATGAAGAAGATCCTTCCGCGCATGTAAAGAGTTCCATAAATTATTTTTGAATCCATCCAGAAAACATGTTTAAAACATTAATTTCGTTTAAGGTCTAACATATTTGAATATTATTTCAGAAAATTTGGCAATTTTATCAGAATGAATAATGTATTTTGGTTAAATTGTATTAATATCATTTTTTATGTAAATATCACCTTACTAGAGTTTCCAACTAACGGACCAATCGCGCTTTTCCCTCTGCCGTTTTACTATTTGTTTTTACCCAAGTTAGGTTGGCACGGAGTATAGTGGAGTTTTCATGGTACTTTATTAGGCGAATGAACTTCGTTTACTCCCAACTGAAAAATGATGAACCTTAAATACTTTTCAAATTCGTCTATCACTCTTTGCATTATTCGAGATCCTTTATAAGTAGGGGTAGGGTAGTGGTAGATACATATATATTCCAGCGTCGTTCCTCTCTTTCAGAACAACTGACAACACGACGGATAGTGTGAAGTCACAGACAGCTTCTATGGCTTTATTAGTTGAGTCGACCGTGATATAGAACAGTTCGGGAAAACGGTTAATGAATTTCCCATCCTCCTAAAATGCAAATATCTTTATTGAGCAGCACACAATGTATGATCACCATTATTTCTTAGAAACTTTGACGTCTCCTCCCATCCGTAACAAATTAAGTCTTCAGCCCGAGTTTGCTCTTGGACCGTTAAATATTTCTGTTCTAGAACGCCCAGGAAATCTCCTGTAGCTTTCGACGCCGACTTTTGCAATAAAATATTCACATTTCGCTCCTTTATATGGTAAATTTGTGAATGTCAAAGCACATATTAATGGTGGAATGTATGTTAAAGAGTTAAAGTTGCCCTTGAAATGATTGTTTGCCTAGTGGTTTTGTTCGCAGACGGGGAACAACGATAAGTTTTATCAAAGTTTTCCGTGGTGTGGAGAGATTTAACAGCTGAAAAGTTTACTTTTTGGATTTTAGTTTGCATCTAAATAAAAAAGATAATGCAAAAATAATACCTATCTTTTTTTGCTTAAAATAAGATGCTTATAGAATTATTTATCTCGACACTTACAATATGGTAGTCTGCCTTTTGTTTTGAGAAGTTTAGAGTTTGCAGTTTTGATCTTTAACTGCACCTAAACGAAATTGCTTATACAATACTTTACTCGTTTCAGACACGTTTTTGAATAATAACTTAGTTCTTAAATAGATCGTTCTGGAGATAGTGTTAAAAAAAGGCAAAATAAATACACAACAATACATTTCCAAAGTTGTTATTGTTAGCCTTTAGAAATTTTCTCAGATGTCAGAATGATATCCAAAAGATATCGAAATGCTATCTATAATGTGTGCCACTTAGGAATCACTTTATAGACGAATTGAGCTGAAAAGGACCTTAAAATGAAATTTTACGAATACCACGACTAAGCCCCTCAAAGTCAAAATTTAATTTATAGTAAATTTTTTATAAATTGTTCAATTTGAATAATATATTTATCAATACAAATGTATTTATGTATGATGTAAAAATATTTTGAGTGCTTAAATTTAGATTCTTAATGTCTTCCAAGTATAAAAAATTATACAACAGTTTCGTCAAATTCACACAATGTTAAAAAATATTTTATAATAAAACTTTAACATTTATCAACAATTAATGCACCACCCTTTTTCAACACATACTTTTTCACTTCAAAGATTAATACTTATTTTTTCTTTAAAAATTATTTTATTTACTTGTCAAACAAAAGTGAAAGTCGAAAAGAAGCTTTTTTATGATTGATCGAGTAGCAAAGAACAAACCGCGTCATTTACTCGCTCATGAAATAGAAAAAAAGGTCATGGCTGCTCATATGCTCTTTTAACCCAAGGCGTATTCCTTCGGATTAAATGACGTATTTTGAAGAGTGCAATTCGTTGTTTATTATAGTGCTACCTTTAAAGGTAAGGAGTAAACATGGGGTTTTGCCAAAAAGCAATTATTTGTTTTAATTACTGTCGCATGTTGTTGGTTTATTTCTGTTTGGGATTTTTATTTTTAAATATATTTATATGTATTTTGGATTATGTTATGTAAGTTTTTCATTTGGATTTGAATAAATTATTGTTTTTCAATATTGACTGCTACAAAAAAACTGTTTCTAAAGTATTTGTTGCCCGATTTTTTTTTTTGATATTTTTAAGACACTAAAAGTAACCAAAACACTTTATTTGTATATAATGATACAACATATTTAGATTATGAAACTACAGAAAAAATCTGTTTTAATGAGGATTTTATGCATTTGAATACAAAATGTGTTAGGATATAAAATAATTCTTTTGGTAATTGGAGTAAAAGTGAAAGAAGATACTGTTACTGGTTTGGTTGATTAGTTTTTAAACGCTCTAGAGCGCGCCGTAGATATTTCAGTCGTAGTCAACTGTTTCATCAATTGAAATCGTCGTAGGAAATCTACAAATTTAATTAAAATAACTGGAACTTACCCGCTTTTCCCTGAATACCCGCTTTTCGCTAAAAGTAAATTTTTTTTCCGATCTGAGATCATTCAGAAAACATTTCGTAGTTTCAACAGCTACATTGCACATAAGTTGGTGAGAAAATTTTTACTCTAGAGCGAATAATACCATTTGACGTGTATTTGAAAGGACCTTTTTTTGCAAAACAATTAGAAATTCATGTTAGTTCCCATTGACTTATATTTTCCCTTCTGAAACGAAACAAAAACAAAAGGATTTCTACAAATTTGTCATAATCTAATGTAACATAAATCCTCGACCCTTACTTTACCATGGAACATAACTTTGACTATATATTTTTTATTTCAGATTTCGCAGTACCACAGGACCACTAAGTGTGGTCAAGAAACTAATTCTTCCGAATCACCCAACGAAATTCGACGGTTTCGGCAGAGGATATTCTGTCGAAGCCTTGACGAACCTGCCTACGAGGACTAGGAATTCCGACTTTGGAATGCTTCGATGAATTCATGTGGAATTCGAACATGAATTCCAACATGGAGTCGAGGATCAAGCTGGACTATATTGTCGAGAACCCGGATTACACCAAGAAGTTGGCTGCTGGTGAGTAATGAGCTGCTTCGTTATTTCGCGACTCTGCTTCATGCAGATTCTCGGTAGGAGGGATTTTTAATGGTTTATTAATGAGTTTGAGTTCTGGGTTCGACTTTCATTGATGAATTTGTTTGGATGAAGTAGAAGGTTATACATTTAAGAAATATAGGATTTGTGTAGCTTCGTAGTTTTGTAATCTTGCTGGGATGTATTATAAAAGGAATGAATGTGACACCAATATGTTTTCTACACTCTTAACACAAAAGAGTGAAATCCACTCCAGTTGGAGAAGTGCATTTTCGACACTGGAAAGGAGTGAATATTAAATCAGATTGAGTTAAAATCACTCGTTTGGAGTGATCCTGTCGGAGGTTTAACACACAAAGGATCCACTCCAAGAGGAGAACTGCATTTTCCAGACTGGAGGAGTGAAAATTACTCAGACTGAGTTAAAATCGCTCGTTCATTTTAAGAGTGTACATTTTAGCTGAGAGGAAATGTAGAAGTTTATGTGCAAAAATCTAAGCAAAATATGTGAAAATATGACAATTACGGAAACCAAAACTACGTGTTATTAATGTGCAGATGATGACTAAAAATATTTTAGTTTGAATTTACGAAATGGAATTTTAAGTATTTTCACAGATATCTTTCTAATTACAGTTTTGCCTTGTTAAATAGCTGTTTACGCAATTTAAATTTCAAATCGTGATGCGTTAACTGAATGGATATTTTTATTGCATCTTTAATTACACACAAACAAATCTTTTTTGGTTTAGAAATGCCTTTTTAAATGGGTTTCTTTTTTGTGTTTCACTGCTCAAACCAGTTGAAATTCTAAGTAGCTATTGGCTACAAATTTATTATAGCTGTTTAACTACCATCCAACTTTATGAAATGTTCAAGGCTAAGACATTATTTTCAGATGATATATTTATGGGGAATTATTGAGGAAGACCAACCGTATATGCGGAACAACTCTTTAAAATAAATACCCATAAATGTCTTGGCTTTGCATTTTCACGAAATCCTTGTTTTACATTTTCAACAACTGTAAATCCTTCAAATTTGACATCGTGTTTATTGGTAAGGTACTTTTTCTGTTTTGCTTCAACAGTTAAGATGCTTCATAAATACTTATGTTCTCTGACTGTTTATTTAAGAGCGTTTTATTATTCCATTTTTAAGCCTTTTGTTCTTAACTTTTTTACCCCACGCTTTCTTTTACCAATTACAATGAGCCGTGATTCATTCTATTTCAGGTTTTATTCTACTTAATGGGTTAAGCTTATTCAATTATAGTTTCACAAACTTCCTCCAACAACTAATATTTCAAATTGCATAAGCTAAGTAAATTTGTCCGCGTCAGTTCTTAGAAAAAACTATTATTTGTCAGGTGCTTTATGCTGCTCAGAAAGAGAATAGCACCCTTTCCTTTCCCAACTTAGGTATTATTCGCTAAACCACTTCATAACTGTCTCGTCTGTGGCTGCTCGTTCATAACGATGCATTATATTGTATTGACCAAAAGGTGTTTTCTAAATTATTTTACTTTGTGTTCTGAGGAAAATTGAACATCACAAAAAAAAGCTAGGTAAACTGTGAAGCTAGGAACGTTTGCAATATATGAGAGAATTGTTACGAAAAAATTTTTTGCAGTGAAGAACAAACTTCCATGCTTCTTTTAGCTTAACGGTAATGTATTTATTTTGCAAAATCCCTCCCGTTCTCTTCGTTTTGAAGGAACTTTTCTTCCGTCTGTTTTGCATTCGGTAGATAAACCACAAATGGTCCATATTCTCTTAATGGGTAGGGTAGGTACATATATATTCCGGCTTGCTTGCTTGATCAGAGATTCGTTTATAAGCCTTTGTCAAGTAAGACAGACACATAAAGAATATTTTACTGTCACATAGAAAGGAAGTACATCCAGGGCGAAGGCGGGAATCGAACCCTCACCCATTACAGCGTGCAGACTGCCAACGCTATGTTTTGCGATCCAAACCTCTCGGCCATCCAGGCCCCTTATCTAAATGGACAACTAATGCTACATAAATTCAACTAGCCTATTGATGCCAACCAATCAAGTTAATCTGGTCACTTTTCTCCAAATGAATGCGATATTTACATTAGGTCCGATGAAACATGAATATTTTATTCAACACTTTCTCTATTTTCGATAGAGTTCAATCATTGTAGCAATACAATCATCGATAATTATGAATAATTCCATGCGATTGCGCATAATTACACGGGGATTGCAATCAAACACGACAATCGAATTTGTAAGGTGTGTAAATAGTTATTAAATGGGTCTGTATGGCTCTTCAAACGACACCTTTATTTGATGAATGCATAAACATGCTTTTATTATCTAGAAAAACTTGTAGCATTATGCATATCTTCACTCAATTCATTTATTCATTTATTAGATTATTTACCCTAATTACAACTTATACTATAATTATCGAATAAATAAACACATAAAAAGGTAAATTGCTGTGATGCAATCGTAATTTATGGCTTTAATTACGAATGGCTATGGTTTGTTTTAGTTTTAGAATGTATTTAAGAATTACGTTTTGCTATATGTTTAAATTTTTATTGATATTTGATGCGATTTAAAAAACGATAAAAGTAAATGTTTCAAAGCTTATATATATCCAAATGAATTATATAGAATGTTTTTAAGAGTTACGTTTTGCGATATGTTTAAATTTAAATGATATTTGATACGATTTAAAAAACGATAAAAGTAAATGCTTCAAAGCTTATAAATATTCAAATAAAATTGGTTTGTGAAAGACACAAAATCAATAAATATAAACCGTATCATTTAAACGTTTTTATTCTATTGCCTATCCTATTGTAACATTTTTTAAAAACATGTAAGTAGAATTTCATCCACAAAAACTTTAGTGTAGATTTCCATTTGTCTAAATTGAACAGTTTTAATTTAAAGATAAATGAGGTAGGATATAACCACACTAGAATACTAGTTTTAATTTTAAAATAAAAATAAAAACTGCAGTTATTCTTAAAAAATTTTGCCTTTAGTTGAATTAACTAGAGAGATATGGGTGACGTTGTTAAAAAATATATTCCCAAAATAGTAGGAGGGAAAATACCGCAGGGAAGTTAGGAGGGAAGTTAACAAGGAGGGAAAATACCGCAGTATTGAGTTATATAAACAAATGCGAAGTTTACGAATTCCGCGGTTAATGAATTTGCAAATTGTTGCATACTTCGGTTAGTAAAAATGTTTAATCTAATCTGATTTATTTAAACCGCAAAAGAGCAACCTTCCTACACGATTTGGCAATACTGTGTACTCTATCTATTATCAAAACATTTCTTCTAGGAATTTGTATCCTACTTAAACTATCCACAAGGATAATTAGAATAAGTAAGACCTAGGTGTTAGTTTGAGACTGTTTGTCTGCTATGCCTTGTTAATTCATTGTTTGCTTGACTGATTTAGATGACACATTACCGATTTGTTGTCACTTTCTCTATCATTGTTTAGATGGATGTCCAAAATTAATAGTTTATTGTGTTAATAAGTGAGTTTACTATAAATACTTAAAAAAAGGAATTGGATTGAGTTTAGTTAAACAATCGGTTAAGAAATAAACGAGGCAAGGCGTTGTTGGCTGTAGAGCCCCTATTAGTTGAAGTGATGATCGGTGAGTTTTCTTTAGGTCTGCACCCCAAAAGCAGACTTTAGATTATAAACTACACTCTTAAAACAAAAGTGAAATCCACTCCAGTAGGAGAAGTTCATTTTCGACACTGGAAAGGAGTAAATATTAACTCAGACTGAGTTAAAATCACTCGTTTGGAGTGATCCTGTCGGAGGTTTAACACACAAAGGATCCACTCCTGTAGGAGAAGTGCATTTTCTAGACTGGAGGAGTGAAAATTAACTAAGACTGAGTTAAAATCGCTCGTTCGTTTTGAGAGTGTAAGCAAGGAACGTCTTCCAATTTTCAAGACACATTATTTTTCAACAGATAAATATATTTACACAAAATAGAACACTTTGAAGTAATCGATCTTTCTTCAAGAATTACAGTTTACCGAACTGTTCTATTTCCTATACTGTAAAAACAAGGGAGTATCGTTACGCTTGTTTTGGGATTATTGTATATGTACACTAATTTTGGTGTCAGCGCCAAAATAAATGTTATCATTCACTTAGAATGGTTTTTATTTCAACTTTTTTAGAAAATAGGTGTTAGCATACAACTATTGGACTAACTTTAACCATTCAAAGACACTCTAAAGACGAAACACCAATTTCGGTGTAAAAGCCGTTTTTGAAGTTGATCGAGAATAACACTAACAGCATGTTATTTTTGTTCGGATTTCAAAACACAGAGTAAAAAAAATTATTCTTCGTATAAATAAGTAACCTAGTACTCTAAATAGTTATACATTTTGCTGATATGGTTAAATAATATTTAAATTAAATAGTATAATTCAGTATTTCTCATATGTCATCTAGATTATTAGTATTATATCTTTTTTTAAATATTAATAACATTACTTTTGTTTTCTTACGTTTTTTTATATATGATATCAGTCTGAAATTAAATTAGTTAACAAACCTTTATTTCCTAATAATGAATCCTAATAATAATAATGTCCTTATAATAATAATTAATAATAATACTTACCTTACTATACCTTTAAGTTATAGCCCTTTTTATGGTAAAGGGGATTAAAATGTGTTTGCTTTTCCAATCCCTTTATATATTTTTTGTTCTCCAATGGGGCTGCAATATTAGTGGTCAAGCCTTTGCAGACTCGGCATATTCCCCAGAACTGAGAGCTAATTTTATGTGGCACCTTGTTGGCGACTCTCGTTATCGATTTTGACGCTCAGATTACGTAATGAATCTGAGCTTTCTGTGGATGTTACAGTATGCCGATATTCAATTTTCCCGAGAGAACCCGAGCCAAATGGGTACTGTAGGGATCTTTTACATGTCACATAATCATATGACATGCGTGCCCATGATTTTACCATCCAGATAATCCGACGACTCAGCCGGGGCCCGCGATCATGGGCTTATGAGGCGGACACGTTAAACCTCTCAGCCACTGGAGCCGCTAATAACTTTTTATTTGCCACACCACTTTTATGGACATCGTTATAAATAATGAGTGAATCATACTTGAACACCTACAGGCTTGAGGACCCGTAAAAAGAAACTGAAAAGTTCTTCTTCACCTGCTCTTTAATAAGAAACGAAATTGTCTTTTCATCAAATTATTTATCTCTTCTATAAAATGTTTTATTTTATCAGATTTGTTTTGTACAATATTCTGTATTGAAAACTTTTAAATAATATCTTTTAAATAATAAAAAAAAATATTAAATTTAATACTTTACAAATTTTTAATTTAATAAAAAATTTATATAACTTTTAGTCATTCACGTCCGAATCATTAAAAGTAATATATAAAGTGAAAAAAAAATTTCCTCTAAAAATAGCTTCGGGGTGATTGTTTTACTTCCATTCTGCAATTCAAAATGTTATTCCGTCACATACGGGATCATATTTCATGTTTAAAATCACATCAAAATAGACATTAAAACCCGGAACAACTAACTGTTCTTTAACAGCAGCATACGTTCCACGTTCCCTAGCCAAAACACAACATAAAAAAAAGCGATTTTCTACCATGTAAATACATGTAATAAGGGAATTTTCGCTAGCGTCACGGGCAACGTCACGCGTCCAATTTATATTCAGACGCGAAACCTACTCAAGTTTTCACAAGACTAATGATTTGCGAGAGCACAAGTATGACAAAAAAGGGTAGTTGAACCGCGTGCAACGCCTACCGTTTAGCAGCCCCCGTAAATTTCCGATGCGTTAACAGCCATTCGATGGACTCGAACATTCCAGAATGCTGTGGAAAGAGGATTCTTGGTTGAGGTGGAATGGGATGCCGTTTCTGGAATTGTTGAGTGCGACTAAATTCACTTGTGGTGAATCTTATTTAAATTAATTTCGATTA
The DNA here is from genome assembly GCA_023701765.1 of Hylyphantes graminicola. Lineage (NCBI taxonomy): Eukaryota > Metazoa > Arthropoda > Arachnida > Araneae > Linyphiidae > Hylyphantes > Hylyphantes graminicola. Next base: position 10,249,777 of record CM043122.1, read on the forward strand.
AATTTCTTTGTTTCGTTTCGGCACCCCATTTTGGAAGTTAAATTTTGCACGCGGTACTTCTCTTTGCACCTGAATCCTTCAAAATTACGCGAACTGAAACTAAAGATCTGTCACTCAAATTTCTCACCCAATAGTATGAATTCTAATATATTCTTTTATCCAATCAATGCACAATAAAAGCGGGACAAATTCATTCCCAGTGAGATTAGAAACGAACAAGACATCACTTTTGCTAATAATCTCAGGCCAAAAGGACCTGTGATGTTCTATTCCATATTTACTTGTTATTCAATGTAAAATAGTTTAGTTATATTAAATGTCTTAAAAAAACCTTCTGATAATTTCAGCATTTATTTATCTACAACATCGGTCACGACGCCTCACACTTAATATCGACTAGCACTTATAGTCCAGTAACCAGATAGTTTTCTCAGGTAGTTTTCTGTATACGTTAGTAAAGGCAATATTAGGTAACTAATAGCGAAGAGGCAGTGCATGGTCTATAAATTGATTTTGTTTACATGATATTCGAAATTGCAAATCGAAATTTTGTGGAATTCAATCCTTAAAAATACGGCAATGTCCATGCATCACTGCGATAATAAATAATTCGATGCAGTTTAGCACATGAAACATAAACTCATTAGTTCGGAAAAAGGACGAGCATAAAGTTCAGAATAACTTTACTAAAAACGGTTACTTTACCTTTAATTGCGTTTCTAACTTTTGAGATACACTCGGTTTTTTAGTACTAAAATATAACAATTAAACTCTGGGGAATCCCACTCCGATTAGTTGTACAATACATTAAACAAAACCTATGATTACTTAGGTAATACATCACTTAGTGAAACAAAACTACAGAAATTTTTTACTTCTTATCTAGTGATAAGTACTTACATTATTTCAGGAGACCTCACACAGATTTGACCATAGTTTCATGGTTGAACCTAAAATCTCATAATCTTATGTCCTTGAATTTAATTTGAATACATACTTGTCTTCCATACGCTTTGCTTTGTGGCAGTATTATTACAATTTCTAAGGAGTGGTATACGGATATGTTTATTAATGTAAATTGCTAAGGTAAATTTATATTGGCATAATTCGTTCATTAGACAATGTAATTGGTTAGTAAGTATAGTTATCTGATACAGTAAAAGTAAGTATTGCCTACGTTAATGCGTTTTGTAACAGCTACAAATACAGCAATAGAATTGAAATTATTTATTAATTTCAATTTGGAAGTAATATGTTTCAAGTGCTTTTATTGCGTCGCAAAAATTGACTTCGAAAATAATTTATATTTATAATGTACGTAACTTCCATTAGAATGTCTAGCCTTATCTATGTATTTATTAATTTAAGAACTTTTGTCATTCAAAACTTGTCTTCGCAAGCGTCAACGGGCAATAAATTAAAAAAGATACTACTGTGCTTCATTCTATAATAATAAATTCAGAATTATATGCATTAAATTTTCTTATGTTCAAATGACCAACATTATATTTACGCGAACCGCACACTTCAGCTCTTTAAATTTGTGCTACCAAAATGTACTGCTCGCAAACATAGTTAGGTGTAAGAATCCTCTGTTACCACTACAATTTTAAAGTCACTTATTTGGAATTTCGGAAAGTATGTAAAGAAATTCTGCAAGGGTCTCCAAACTACGATCCGCGATCCCAGACTTGTTCACTAATAGTATTTCCATCCCGCGAACAAGCGGCCAATACATTATATATTTTTTTAATTAACACTAATTAAAAGTAGAATACATTCGTTAAATCAATCTTTCTGCAGAATCTATCAAAACTCTTTTATATTGATAAATTAAGAAAATATCTATTATGTTAAAATAATAAATTGCCACATTATATATTTATACTATACTTTAAGTAAATGCTATTTAGAACCGTTAAAAGGGACATCGACCTTTCCCCAGAAACGTTCCCAGACCCATATATAGTAAATATGTAATCAAGGCTCATCCTTCTTAAATTAACATTTCAGAATCGCCTCTCAACAACACTGTCCATCAAACCCTACTTCTAACACGTCCTTCTCAAGGCCTTTTCCTAAACTAAAAACTCTAAACCCAAGTTCTAAGCCTGCTTCTTGAGTCCTTTAACGTTTGACCCTGCCACCAAAATCCATACCTGTCCGTTTATTGACCGCTATTGTCGAATGCAAATGCAAGCTCACCTTGACACTCTAGTGAAGAGGGTGCCAAAAAAGGTTCGGAAGGAGGAATAATTTGTGTTCCCTTGACCATTTTATCAAAGGAGAGTCCTTCCTGAAAGTGACATAACTACTCAGGTAACCCAGATTCGATTATTCCTTCAGTCGATTATTCTTCTACTTGGTGGTGACCTTTGGGTGGCTATAGCACCCTTGATGTTTTATTTTGGTCATTCATATGACTTTTGGCCTTCATTGACTATTCGGAATGAATTACAACTTTATCAAAAGTTTAATTTCGTAAATACACGTAGTTTTTCAACATAGGTAGCGTTAAAGGTTTTTTTGGAATATAAGTACACTCCGTGCCAACCTAACTTGGGTAAAAACAAACAGTAAAACGGCAGAGGCAAAAGCGTGATTGGTCCGTTGGTTGGAAACTCTTGCAAGGTAATATTTGCATTCAAAATGATCTGAATACAATTTAACAAAAAGACACTTTTCATTCTGATAAAATTGCCAAATTTTCTCAAATAATATTCAAATCTAACCTTAAACGAAATAAATGTTTTAAACATGTTTTCTGGAAGGATTCACAAATAATTTATGGAACTCTTTACATGCGCCGGAAGGATCTTCTCCATATAGCATATTTCTATTTACCCAACTTAGCTTGGCAAGGAGTGTAGTTTAAACCCTCTAATGCATACTGTTGCCGTTTGGCAACAAGTAACACAATCTACTTTTTTCTATTAAAGTAGAGCTCCCTCTCGACATTTTTTTTCATCTAGTACATTCCATTTTGAAGTTTTAGTTACTAATAATCCTCATAGATGATAGTAGTAAAAGTGTATTCAAAATTGAAGAGTGATGTTATTAACTTTCGTGAAATTACGTTTTTGGCAGTATTCAAAGTATAATTATATATTGGGACTAAATACAGATAATTTTTTTCGAAAAATTAATTATAGTTAAAAAGGGTTATTTTGAAAGATATTTAGCCGTTTTCTAGTCATTATTATCAAAATTGGAATTTTGTAGTTGGTTTTTGTCACTTGGAATAAATTTTAAAAATTTAAATTATTTAAATTCTAATGGAGTTAAATATTTTTCAGTATTTTGATTTAATGTATGAGTATTAAAGATACATATCTATTTTTTGGGATGAAAATAAAAATTCATGCATTTAGAGGGTTAAAACTTTTATCAAAGTTTCATTTCGAAAATGTGCACTTAGTTTTAGCAACAGCGGTCGTGGAAAGTATTTTTTTAAAATATCAGCAGTATTTTAGTACTAAATGTTGGTAGCTAACCTCGAAGAGTTATTTATTACCCAGTAAAATTTACATGGACAGTGCATTGCCAAATGATATCATTTGTATGTACATTTGTCCTATCACCCAGACTGCTGCGTATAACTAAATGGGAAATTTACATATTTGGTATTTAAATTATGTCTTCTGATAAGAATATCCTTTTAGTTTGCGACATAACCCCTCCGATTTGTTAACCTAGATTTGATTATTATTCTTTGGGGTGGTTCATGGTGATAAACTAATGGATGGTTATTGCCTTTGGGGTGTATTTTTTTTCCTCAGGACTTCCATAGTGTTTCTGACCTTGAGCGGCTATTTTGAATGATTTAGAACTTTCATCGGCAGTAAAAGATGTTAAACGTTTGCAATATTTACTGCTTTACATTCACGTAGGCTGTTGCGGGCACACTCGTTGGTCTGATACTTTATTCTTAACACGTTAGTAGATAACCACGAGATAATGACAGTTGATGTGTTTATTTGTGTCAAAAAAAATCACAGTTTTAGAAATTATCAAATATTCTTGAGTAAAACCACTTTTATTGAAACTGAAACAATGCGGACACTCTTAAAACAAACAAGCGATTTTAATAACTCAGTCTGAGTTAATTTTCACTCCTTTCGGTGTCGAAAATGCACTTCTCCTATAGGAGTGGATTTCACTCTTTTGTTTTGTTTAACTTCCAATAATTTTAGCAACAAACGAGCGATTTTAAGGCGATTAGGAGCAATTTAGGGCGATTAGGTGCGATTTAGGAGTTAATTTCACTCCTCTCCAGTGACGAAAATGCACTTTTCCTATAGGAGTGTATTTCACGCTTTTGTTTTAAGAGTGTATATTTGGAAAGTAGTACACCTTTTTTCAGCATAAACTGTAGATTTTATTCATAAAAATCTCTATGCAAATTGATCCAACTTATTTTGTTAATTAGTCCAATGTTGATACGTACAAGAGAAAGTGGACTAAAAAACAACCTATTAATGTCATTAATATTTCATAACTGTTAAAATGTTTCACAAATAATAAATCTAATGCCTAATAAATTTATCATTTCTATGTATTTAAAATGGAACGAGTTGGAAACCAACTTCTCAAATATATTTTCAGCTCACCAAATATTATGGTGAAAATCAATACAGTAACCATCTTTTTATGGAAAAACATTTAGATACATACTTTTTAAAAGCCAAGGTTAATGGTTATCCAGATCCACGAAATTCAACTTATCAATATTTTATGAGATATTACTGAAGATTTAGAAGCTAAAATTGTTCACAATTCATAAATTGTTAGTTTCTTTTATATGGATCACCATAAAATATAGCCAAATTTATACCATTTTACAAGTTTTCAAGGATAAATAGTGTTTTTTTACATGTTGATTTATCATTCTCATAATACCGTACTATTTTGACTGAGTATATTATATATCCAATTATCTAAACCTTGAAATAGAATGGCAATAATTTTCGAATGCAATTTAGAAATTACTACAAGTAAACATCGCATTTGGATTGATTGATGGAAGCAAAGGAGGAATGGGAAATAAAAGTGCCCTTTAATCTCTTAAACTTTCGTAAATGGCTAAAAAATTATCCTTTCGATTATTGACCTATTTACCAACTTTTACCTTTTACATTTTGCATAGTTTTCAACATTTTTTTAATGAGATATCACATTCATCTTTTATTGAAAACAAGCTTTCAACGTCAAATCATATACAATTGAAATATTAGTATTTTAATTTTATATTTTTCAAAACAATTTGGTACATTAAATAAAAACGAATTTTAGGGTATAGTAGGAAGAGAAACTGAAATTCCGTTGCTTTTTCCATTTTTTCGAATTATATAGTTATAGTAAAGTTATTATAGTTAAATAGTTAAATTACGCATCAAAACTATGCATTTAAAATTAAAAATATTTGACTTACTTTTAAGAAATTTAAATATCCTAAAATAACAGTTTGTTTAACTATATTGAAATTGATTAAAATTATCCTGAATTTATCAAATTTACCATGATTTATTTTTTAAACTTTTTTTATTGGTTAAAAATACTTGGGACTTGACGATGTGATGTAGAGATTGCATTATCATTTTACAAGAGAAAAATGGACACATGGCATATCCATAAAAGGCTCAACCGCATGAAAAAAAGTTGCGGTTTGAAACCTTTTTTCTTTAATGGCTGTTTACCATAAAACATGTTGGTTTGTATCGACAACACCCACTGAAACTTTTAATAAAAGAAATACAGGAAAAACAATTTATGAATATGTGACAAAAGTTAACCAGTATCAAATTAAAATTGTGAGTTATAACTAAGAAATTACAATGCCTATTGAAAAATTCCAAATATAATTTATAATAACCAACGAAGTTTTAATTTCTTGAATGCTAAAATTTAGTTTGGTCGCAAAAAATAGTTCGTGAATAATGCAGTATTGGTAACTATTTACATTTTATGTAAAAAAAAATTAAGAGTTTAACTTTGTAAATCTGAATTTCCCCCCATTTCGTATCTGTTTTGGATATTTGTTATAAGTAAAACACATGAAAATAATCCGACTATCAGTCTTCCCCATAACAACACAAAAACGAACGTTTGTAAGAAAAGAAGGCAATTAGATAAAATTGAAGACAGTTACATTTCAGAATTTGCATCTATCGAGTTATAATATTTAAGGTAGGCGAATACCCAAAATTCTAAAGTTTTTACTATTACTTTAATCTTTCCCAAATTTGGCATAGTGATTTCAAATATAATGAACAATACTTTAGGCATTTTTTAAAAATTTAAATAAAATTTATTTATTTAAATCAGCTTTTTCAGCTAAAAAAAGAGATTTACGCTAACAAGTCTACCACATTGAATTTTCCTCCTATAAACATTAATTATGTGTTAAATTCTTCGTTTTGAACTGATGCATGCAATGACCCTCTAAAGTTACATACAAATTACAAGAAGAGAAGTTGTTAAGAAAAATGTTATAAATTAACAAAAAAAAGATTTTTTTCGATTAACTTACACTTGGACATTTAAAAAAAACTACTCTATATTTACACCAGATGTTAGAGGCTTATAGCACAGATATATAATGAAATAGCACCTGTTAAAAGTTTCAGGTAAATTAATGTAAAACTTTTTATGCTAAGAAGTGTTAGCTTAACCCCCATTTTTTAGTTGAAAAACACCGTTTAAAATAAATCAATTATATTTAAATAAAAAAGCTGCCTAAAAAGTATTGTTCATTATATTTGAAATCGCTGTGCCAAATTTGGAAAAGATTAAAGTAATAGTAAAAACTTTAGAATTTTGGGTACTCGCCTACCTTAATGACGAATTTACCATAAAATAAGTTCCTTAGTGTAAAGCCGGGAGTAAAGACATGACACTAATTCAATAACAGCACCTGATTACATACAGTCATCGATCACACCTGTGATTAACACTCCATCACTACCAATTGACACTTATCACGGTTGGTTTTGTTGTTTTCAATTTCATCTGCAATGGTAATTAAGTAGGATAATGAAAAAAGGTGACCAATGTAATAGCATTTGATATATTATTTAGTTGTTGTCAATACTTTGTGGGAAGGAACTAGATTTGGCTGTGTGATAAATCATTCTTTGAATTATCTTTCAACGTCTCTTTCAGCAGAGAGAAAATCGTACTTCGATTTCATTTATGTCATTTGAATTATTGTAAGATATAATTTTTTTCATAGTTAGTAAAGTGTAATAGTTATGATTTCACAATCAATTTCTTTCTTATCTCTTCGTATGAAATAAACGAAATAAACTTTCACTTTGTATTTGTGAAAAAGGATATCACTCCTCATAGACACCAAATTCTGGAGGAAAAAAAAGGGTTTCTAAGACTCCAATGTAATTTTTTTCTCATTGGAATATTATCAAGTAACTAATTTGTTAAATAGATTATGTCTTTATTAATTTGGCTTGTCCCAGAAAAATTAATCGACAAATTTCGTTCTAAATTTAGACATTTTTATTAACGCTGAAACTCAATGTCCCAGTATAAATGATGCAGTGCGGGTCTCTGATCAAGCACACAAGCTGGATATGTATGTAGTAGTAGTAGTTAAATGATGCAATAGGTTAGTTTCTAAGACTTTAATGTAATTTTTTTTCGTTGGAATGTTATTAAGTAACTAATTTGTTAAATAGATTATGTCTTTATTAATTTTGATTGCTTCAGAAAAATTAATCGACAGATTCCGTTAAAAATATAGAAATTTTTTAGTAAAGCTAAAACTCAAAATCCCAGGATATATGATACAGTAGGTTAGAGTAGGCGGGTGCGGAAGTTCAACATAAAGTATCAGTAGCAATCGTGACATTGCATGTAAGCATGGTTTTTTTGTTGTTGTCGCCTATCGTATATAAGTTTTTTATCGTATCGTCGCTGTGGCTATAAGTGTATAAAGCTCTTAAGTTACACCTATGTAACAAATAAATCTTAAAAAGTTTTCTTTTTTTTCCAACACAGAACACGAAACGACCATGAAACAGCCACAGCCACACGTATCCACGTTTGTCATTTGAAATCACGACGCGTTCAGGTTATTGATTCTGACAAATAACCCTTAATGCGACAAAAAATAATAATCCCGAATGTTCCAACGACATCAATTGACTCTTTATCACATTTCAGGGATTTTTTTTTTCAAAGAAATCCTCTCATTCTACGCCGTTAGTCAAATAATGTCTGCTATAAAAAGCGAAGGTAAGCTCTCTGCCATTGAGGAGTAGGTAGAAGAAGAGTTTCTGAACTATCTGCTATTTCCACCTGTTCGTTTAAATACAAAGGCTTTTTCGAAGAATAACTTGTTTATAAACAAATAGCTGATTTATGAATTTATTGTTTTTGGATTGATTGAGTTAATTGATTGTTTGAAATAAAGTTACACTAGAACTTCGTTATATACTTTTAATGACTCGTCGTAATCAGATACGCTGAACAAATAAAAGTTAAAGCATTTATCATAAATAAATTGACATTTCTAATTCTCAAAAAATTATTTTAAATTTAAAACAATAATGGATGTACTATAAATTGACAAATATTTCTAGAGAACTTTCGAATCTTTTTTAGTTAGTACTCTTAGGACTATAGATTCATAATAGACACAGGTGTGAAAACCACAAAATATATCGACTATGACAAGCCTAAAACAGTGGTCAAAAACAAAACCTTTAGGGTAGACTAACCAGTGAATGAACGCTTAAGACGTCACGTTCGCCAGTGAATGAAAACCAGGATATAATGACCAGGACAACCAACCTTTGTCAGATAGCTTCCTACTACATGGGAGGAAGTCAGTGTTGCCAGTCCATATAGTGGAATGATTTTCAATCCTTATTTTTTTAATTATATTTACTAAATGTTAATTCACTGGGGCCTGTTCACTCACTGGTCAGTCTACCCTCTCTCCACGTAATTTATAAATCCCCTGAAGGAAAAAAAATTAAAACGCAATTAGAATTAATTCACACACACACACACACACATCAAAAGCTCCTATACTTTGAATTATTCCAAAAAATAATATGCATTTGTAAATTATTTTATAAGTTTACGTGGCTCAGTTTAAGAGCTTTCGTAGTATGCTTTACATTTTTATTATACAGTAAAACACTAATTATAACAAACTCCGACTATCCGATGGTAACATTCTGATTCGTCCATTTATCCACCCTTATGTTTAACAAGTAAAAGTGCGGCTTTTTTTTTTTGTTCATTTACAAGCTCAAATTCTTTAGAAAAAAATTCTTCAATTTTCATCATACATACAGAATACAATAAAAAAAATAATCCAATTATCTAACTTTTTTTATTTTTCTAAATTTGAAATAGTTCTAATTGATTCGGATAATTGGAATTCTATTGTAATTTCAGGTATGCAAAAGTGCAATAGTGTATTCATATTGGTTGGTAGACATATATATTCAGGTTTGTGTGTTTGGTCAGAGAACCGCTTATAAACCTTCGTCAAGTAGGACAGACACAACACACGTTAGCAGGATCCATCTAAATTTTTAGAGACAGAGGCCAACTAGAGGATCCCCAGAATTGACTTGTCACCCCCAGATGTATTGATTTGGTATGGGAACCTGGAGGTCTTTCTGTTTTGTCTACTCTTTTGTTTTAAGAGTGTAGTTAAACGCTTTTTTTTCTAGTAGTTACATGGAAACATAACAACTCTACCTGCACTAAAGTCTCTCAATATTGATTTGTAATTACGCGTACAGAAAAGTCACGACAACTAGCAGTTTTAAAGATTTTCACTCGCTGTCCGAGACAATTTAGTGTTATTTTATTACACTCGAATCCGATAAAGATCCGCATTGCGTTTACCAGAATAATGAACTTGTTGTCACATCGTCAAGGTTGTCACGGTTCTGCCTACTTTGTCTGTATCTAGTTACTATATCCTTTCCACATAAAAAAAACAAGTTTTTTTCAACGGTGCTGCTTTTATTGACATCCTAGAATTTTGCAAACTCGGCATATTCCCCAGAACTGAAAGCCATTTCTTTATGGCACCATCTATAGTCTGTCTATTTACTATGCAAACTTCGAAAAGACTCTCTTCCCCCATCCCTTCGCTTGATTTTCTAGGGAACGGGGGAAGCATCGCTTTTCTAAACCTAACGCGTTTGAGGTTCTGTTGTGAGATTAACAATCCGAAAAGTTCAAACCCAAAGGGTGGGGGAAAACACGCTCACGCCGTTTCGAAGAAAACCACAGGAGGGGATGGGAAAGGAAAATGCTTTCGAGGCTTGCATTCCAAATAGACAAGGTATATGTGACTCTCGCTTCCAATTTTGACGCTTAGATTACAATGAATCTGAGCTCTCTGTGGATGTTTAAGGAAACACCAAATAAAACCACCAAACCCTTATTCCTTTCATATCCACTCCTTAGCGTACGATACATACGCTTCAAATCGATCGTAACAAAAAGTGCAACAAAAACAGGAGTCGAAGAGATAACTCTTAGGTGAGTACCTTACTTTTCACGATCTCTGTGGGAGGGAGATTGGCGGCAGAACGGCGACGCTTTCCTGAGACGTGCCTAGCAAAATAACAACTTCGACAGGCGGGGCTTGGGTGTGCTTCGAAGAACAGTTGTTGGGATGGAGGTTATTTTAACACTTTAACTCCCAATGATTCAATTTGGAATTGAATCAGTGAGTGCAGAAACAACGTCAGTCACACTCTTAAAACGAACGAGCGATTATAACTCAGTCTGATTAATTTTCACTCCTCCAGTCTGGAAAATGCACTTCTCCTTTTGGAGTGGATCCTTTGTGTGTTAAACCTCCGACAGGATCACTCCAAACGAGTGATTTTAACTCAGTCTGAGTTAATATTCATTCCTTTCCAGTGTCGAAAATGCACTTCTCCAACTGGAGTGGATTTCACTCTTCTGTTTTAAGAGTGCACAAATTTCAAATTTTTCAGGGGGGGGGGGAGAAAAAACGTAATAACTCCTCCTGTATTTCTGCACTCAACACTCGAAACAAACGTCCTGTATTTACGGAACTACTCAACAGTGTAACGTAGTTTTTGCACCCAACACGCATCTTGCCTTTCTACGGTTATTTTCATTGAAAACGAGTTTTCGGAATTTTTTGACTGAAGTGGTTTCTGCACTCACCGATTCAATTATAAAACTTTCGATTTTCATTCCTCACAAAGTAAAACTCGCACTTATTTCAATTTTTTTAAATTAAATTCTCCATACAGTGTTCTGTAAAGTTATATTTTCTTTTTGAACCGTTTGATGGAAGAATCATGTATTTTGAAGAATTAAATAATGTTTGCTGTTTAGATATATTAAAATATGAAAAACATGGTGAAAATAAAAGCCATTCTGAAACAATTTTGTCAAATAAGTTGGCCCTAAATTCTTCGTAATTGCATTTTTAGATGTTTAAAAATTAATTTCACCAAATAAAGTTTCGAAAAATTATTGTTATGATTTATTCAATTATGATTCCAAATTATTTCCCTTTAAATTTAGTTATAAAAAATAAGGTTTTTTTCTTTGCTTTTCACCATTTTATTTTGGATGCCCATAATGAGTATATTTCACAAATTTTAAATTTTTACAATAAAAAAATAAAAAGTTGGGATTGAAAGGGTTAATTGTTTTTAAGTTGCTTAGATTTTTTAATTTCTTCTTGTAGAAATAACTGGTTTAGGAAAATTTGTGTCGAGTTAGTTTTGTCTTGTCACAGTTATTTGTGTTGAGTTCATTGTGTAGTGGTAGTGCTAAATTAACTTTATTTTGTTCAACTTCTAAAGAATTTCAAAAAAACAAACATAAAAGATAGAAAAGTTGAATTAAAAAAATTGCGTTTCAATTTTAAGAAACGGAGTCTTATGAACTGATTGTTTGAAAAGAGCCCATTCATGCCAAGTTAAAAAAATAATATACGGATATGAATTATTCTAGGAAATGTTCTAGATTGTTCTATGAAGTAATTGTTCTATTCACTAATTGCTCTGTTCTGTCCTATGAACTGATTGTTTTAAAACAGCCCATTTAATGCTGAATTTAAAAAACCTATATGAACCAATTGATCTAGGAAATGTTCCAGATTGCTCGATGAACTAATTGTTCTATAGGAAATGTTATAGATGGTTCTTTGAATTAATTATTCTAGATTGTTATGAACTAATTATTCTAGATTGTTCTATGAACTAATGGTTCTAGATTGTTCTACAACCTAATTGTTCTAAATTGTTCTATGAACTAATTGTTCCAGATTATTCTACGAACTAATTGTTCTAGGAAATGTTCGAGATTGTTCTGTGAACCAATTGCTCTGATTTGCCCTATGAACTGATTGTTTCAAATCACCCCATTTAATGCTCAGTTAAAAATAATAAACGGATATGAACGAATTGTTCTCTATCTCACATCTCTTGCCAATCTAAGATCTTTTCCTAAGCCCACGGGTGATAAGCCACACGCCAAGCAGCCCTTGGGGAAAATACTGCGCAAGAGACGAGCGGCCGACATAAAACAGTAAATCTCAAAAGCATTAATCAACAAGCACGAGTTGCATTTAAAAACGCACATTAAGTCTCCACTAATGAATGTAGACATAAAATAATGTTGAAATAAGTTTATTTATATATTTTTTGTAGTTATATACGACGTAGGTATCTTTAGATATGTTGTTGATCGATATATTCTGGATGTTTCTATTCCAAATTTAATCCTGACAGACATAATAAAAAAATCACCCCGAATTTGGCATAGATGGTGCGTCAATATTTTCCTTTAACAAGAGTTCTGTACACTATTAAAACAAACGAGCGATTTTAACTCAGTCTGAGTTAATTTTCACTCATCCATTGTCGAAAATGCACTTCCCCTATAGGAGTGGATCCTTTGTATGTTAAACCTGCGACAGGATCACTCCAAACGAGGGACTTTAACTCAGTCTGAGTTAATATTCACTCCTTTCCAGTGTCGAAAATGTACTTCTCCTACATGAGTGGATTTCACTCTTTTGTTTTAAGAGTGTTTGGGGTATTTCGAAGTTGAAGATGCTCTAAAAGGTGTCCGAAAGTACGAGCTATAAAATTCGTGTTTTTTTTATTAATTCAAGGTCACAAGTTACTTCAAACATCCGTAGCAAAGAGAGCAAATACTTTTATTGTCGTCTTTTCCATCTGTCGTGATTACGTCGCGTGATTTTATAACAAAACATAGCTTGTAAAGAATTATGTATTTTGGGTTACTATTTTTACTGATAATTATGGACAATGTTTGATGGCAATTTGCTAAAATAAGTAGTGCATGTTTTTACTACATTATGAGTTCGTAATTTTGCTTCTTCGTTAGGAAAATCTAAACAAAGACCTAAAATCTACAATTAGACATAGTTTAGCCAACCAATCCCTTATCTAAAACTTAACTAAAACTATCTGTTGCCGCCTCGGTGGCTGAATGGTTAGTGTACTGGCCTTTGGAGCTGCTGAGGTCGGGTTCGAATCCCGGTCAGGCATGGATATTTGTACTTGTCAATAAATGTTGTTATTTGTCTACACTCTCAGAAAAATCCGTCTTTATACACTAAACTTTCCGTCTTTTTTCACAGTAATTTTTCCGTTTTATAAAAAAACAGAAAAATTCCGTTTTCTTTGAACCACGCATGCGCATCTAGATATTATTGTTGGTGGTGGATAGAAGAGGCCGCTATTAATTTCTATCGACATCACGACTTTTTGCAGCAGTAACTCCTATAATAATATTTTGAAGGGATGTGTCACAATAGCCGAGTGGTTAAAGCATCCGCCTCAGGATTCAGAGTTCTCAGGAGTGCGGTGGTTCGAATCCGACCTACTGCCAATCATCCTATAAATCGGATATGTGTACTGGGAAGTTTAGGGCCTGAGGGCACTGGGACAGACGTGCTCGTTAAATCTGTGGAGTCCAAAGTCCCGACGGCGTCAGCGTACGATGTCGCTCGAAGTTCGATATTTCTTCAAAATACATAAAATTTTCGTTTTTTAACGAAAAAATAAACACAACGGATATATCTTTAAAAAAAAACGGAATACTTCCTTCTTTTAGCGGACCAAAGTGTTCCTTCAATTCACGGAAACATTCCGGTAGCAGTGCTGCACAGACTTTTTCCGTGAATTGAAGGAAATTTTTTTGAGAGTGTATGTGTTTGTGTCGTCCTTTCTTTGTGTGTCTCCTGTGACTGTCCCTTCTGGCGAGCGGGGTAATGGGCTACATAGCCTACGCCCTTCCCTTCTAGAGGGCGCATTTGCATTCCATTCCATTCCAAAACTATCTGTTCGTTTTCCACAACCAAAAAACAATGTCTAGGTAAAAACAATGTCTAGACATCTATATATAATTTTCCCGACATTATAAAATCTTTATTTAAACGCTAATAAAAACATCAAATGTCTAGCGCATTGCTTCTTCGACGTTAAAAGCGATTTATCAAAAATGATTGACAGGTAGAATAGAAACTATGATTTCGAATGCCCGAGAGACATAACTGGTAATGGAGGAATGATAAAATTATATACTGTCGAAACGAGTACCCTCTTAAAACAAACGAGTGAATTTAACTCAGTCTGAGTTAATGTTCACTCCTTTCCAGTGTCGAAAATGCACTTCTCCTAGATGAGTGGATTTCACTCTTTTTTCTTTAAGAGTGTACCCTCTAGTTTTATCCTTATTGTTTGCTACATCGTTTTTGTAAAAGCCTCTTTCGAAAGTCGAGTAAAAGATGACGTGGAAAAAGTTTCACATTTTCGAAAATTTGAAGCATTTGTTAGGTTTCATGGAAATCAAATTGCATCATAATGCACAGCAAAAGTTTCTAAAGTTTTTTTTGTTAGAGAAATTTTCTTATACTATTAAATTTTGGTATTAAAGATTAGATTTGGACTAGGTAAAATATTTTGAAGTTACATTCAGTTTATTCAGTTTTAAATGCACATAACAGATATAAATCTTATTACAATGCACGTTGAACAAAACAATTAGGAAATAAACAAACACGAAATCATTGAGTATAAAAACAGACAAACACATCAAACAGTTAAAGTTAGAAACAGCTTTAAAATCATTAAAAGACATAGCAAAAATATCTAGGTCTTGAGAATAGTAATTGTAAATTTTATAAAACTTATACACACACAAACATAAATTTTGAATATAATTGTAATTGGAAGAGCTATGAGAAAATATACGGCGATTGCGTGTAAATCTGTAAATCTATTGGGAATAAAGAGATGTACAGTACTAAAGTTATGTAGTTGGAATCAATTCTATTGTTTAGAACTTTATGGAAAATCAGAAGACACTTCATGCCTATTACACTTCATGCCTAGATTTAAGGGTCGAAAGACTACATTTAAGGTTCTAAGAAAAGAAAATTGTCTTTGGATTGAAATACCTTTAGACTTCCTTAACTTATTAACAGACGCTTATTTTTAAAATGGCTTTTGGAATGAAACACTTTTATACAACTCCTCTGATGCAAACAAGTTGTTTTTCGCTGTCGTTATTGCTGAGATATACTTTGAAACTAAAAACTAACTATTGCTGAAATACTTTGAAACTTCAGTGATTCCGCTGTAGGCAAAGCAAAAATATTTTTATAGTTTGACGTATGAAGCTGTTTTTTTTATAGAAATTTGTATATTTTCTAGCGCTGGACACAGCAAATGGAGTAAGCAAGAAAAAACAAATCTTCGAACTTCTGAGTGCATTATGTGTCTATGATGCAACCGGGCACCAAAGGGCATTGGAGACCTTGGAACATTACAGAGTAAGTTATATTTAATTTTTACTTTATATAGGCTTCCTTACAAACATCGATCAAAACAATCACGTTAGGTCAATTTCTTAGTAAAATTGAGCAACAAACAAAGTGGAGTATTAGAATTTTTTAGTTAACTGACATTTTGGTTATTTACAACATTTAGCACAATACAAACTGAAATTTAGGGGCCCTAGGCCCGGGCCTAAAGAGCCTTATGGAAGTACAGGCCCTGCTTAAAACCATAATTGATAAAGTGAGCTAAAATTTCTTTTATAATGATTGTTTAAAACTTATTTCTACTTACTTTTTCTAGAGGAATAAGAAAGAAAGATACCGCTTTAAAGTGGTGGTGGATGAGCTGCGAAGCTGCAATGATTTGAATTACCTGTCTGCCCTTGCAGCTTTTGTCAACTGCACCATTATATCAGCCAAGTCTCTGAAAGACAGAATTCATATCCGCAACGAATATATTGGTAAGTTAAGTATGTAACGTGGAGTGCAACTGTTTTTGTATAGGTTTACTTTTTATGCACTATAGGGGCTTCGCCCTACTCTCCAACACTATGAGTTATTAATTAACAAAAAAGTGGAATGTAAACTTAATTAATTGGGAATGAGCCTCCCGTAATTAAGTTTTAAGTTTAGTCTGGAGGCTCCAAGAGTCTCCAAACCAAAGTGCCTCAGAGTTAATCCAATGGAAAAAATATTTTATAAGCCTAATATATTATATTTTGTAGCTCTAGTGCGACGATAATTCAAACTAAACTATGTGAATGTGTCGCTTAAATTTTAGTTGCATCTTATATATTTGTTTTACTTTTTACAGGTTTGAAGATTCTGGAAGTGTTTTCAAAACTAAAGTAATTATAATATTTTATTTAACAATTTTTAAATATATATTTTCTGATTATATTGTGTAAAAATTTGTTTTTTAAGTTATGAATATATTGTTTATCTCGCATTTTCAATAACATATTATACCAAACTGCAAATGTAAAATTATACGTTTCATTTTAGAATTGAATATTCTGAAAGTCCGGACAACGAATTGAGCGTACAATTAGATATTTTTGACGCTCAAAGGCACACAGATGAAAGTCAAATAGCTGGACCCAATGGAGTTGACTTGAATAGTCACCAAGATGTTTTCTATGCTCTACTAAGACAGGTAAAATAAATTTTTAAAAATTATTTTTTCGAAATTCTTGCATACAGTCCTTAATCATACATAATATTTATTGAATTTATTTTATAAATTTTTATAAAAATATTTACAAAAAAAACCTAAAAAGTTTCATGTGCCAAAATATGTATTCATTCGTTCTCTTTTATAAGCGAATATCCTTTTCCAAATTGATAAGAAAAGCAAAATTAATGTGTCAGTGTTCTGAACAATCATCTTCACCCAATTTTGCAAACTTTATTTTTTTATGATGGCTTTTTGGGTTTTAGAAATTTTTGCTTATCATTTGCTTTGCTGTTAAGAATTTTTTTACCTCACTGAAAAGAGAAGTTAAAAATAGTAGTAGCCACTTTCATTCTTCTAATATAAGAATGAAACTAACATTACTTGGATCAATAAGAAAACAAATTACAAATCCATCAAAATTGTTTTAACATTTCATAGGTTTCACAGACTCCCTATGAAAACCCCTTCTTGAGTATCCTCCAACACTTACTTCGTGTGGACACTCCATCGGCTATGGCCGAGAAAATCTGGGAGACTGCCGAGAAACTTGTCCATAGAGCAACTTTATGCGAGACTAAAGAAGACGCCGACAAACTTCTCAAGGGCCCAACTTTTCCCCACAACATTAACAAACTGCTGAAGAACATTCAAGAAACTGGAGGCCGTTGCCAATGTTCCTGCCACAACAACGGCGAATCCTGTGGCGTCACAGAAGGACGAATGCGCAAGCGAACTCCTCTACAGCTATCTCTAGGTGCCACTGATGACTCAAGAACTCCTGGAATCCTCAGCCCTACCAGTTCTTTGCTAGCTTTTAGTCCAGAAGTCTTAGCAACCTTGTCCAGAGCTATATCGCCCCCACCAAGACCTTCCACCTTACCTGGTTCTGTTGCACCTCCAAGTTCTGTACTTCCAGCTTCTGTACCTCCACCCTCTGGTCCCCCACCCCCTCCTCCTCCACCGCCACCCCCACCACCAGGGTGTGGTCCACCACCCCCTCCACCCCCGCCAGGTTTAGGGTTGACACCTTTTACCAAGCCATCGAGCCCAGTTCTGAAAGAACCTCCTAAACTTCCTCAGCAAGAGACTCCGAAACCGAAGAATAAAATGAAGTCTCTGAACTGGACGAAGATTCCAAGCAATAAGGTAAAGAATCATAGACCCAACATTTTATGGGTGAAGTTAATAGCTTGATTTATTTTTAAAATTTAAAACCACTAAAAAGCTATGTTAATACAAGTTTAGACTTCCGTACTATAAAATAAAGGAATTTGTATCAATTTAACACTAAAATATATAATTACGGATAGGCATACATACTAAAATTGGAAATGAGAATTTAGTTTTTCCACTTTTGAACGATTAAATTTTGTTATTCTTTCTAAAACAGTTTGCTTAGTGCAAGTGAGCAAAACTTCTTTTTGAAAGCCACAACATTTTGACAGAGATTTTGCAAAACATGTTCTTCCTGTGCGACTTCTGAACTCAAATGTAAATAAAAATTGTTAAGCATTTTATCTAAAATATTTATGTTTACACTCTCAGTTATAACACTTTCATTTTTGACGATTCATGAATCCTCAAGCCTCATTTCGTTAATTTTGAGGATTGTTTCGTCAAACTATCACGAGACTTTTGAATATCCTCACTTTCACGATCGCTATTTGACGATTCTGTATCTTCATTTTGAGGAAACTGAATCTCATTGTTGTACTCACATGCTCAAAAATGACGAAATATTTCTTTATATTAGACGACATTCAAATCCTCATAAAAATGACGATTCAAATTTCCTCACTTTGAGGAAACGAAAACTCGGAGCATTTGCCAGTAATGAAATCGTCAAAATTAAGGAAAATTTCGTCGTTTTTGAGCATTTATTTTTAAGAGTGTAACTTAATTTTTATATTTCTTGCAGGTTGTTGGACGAAACAACTTGTGGGCTATGATTGCAAAAGCACACGATGGCAGTAAAAACAATTTGGACTTCGATACTATTGAAGATCTTTTTTGTCAGCAGAGCACGTTGAACAGTCCTCAGTCTCCGATGCTTGGCAGGAGAGGTGACAAAAATGGGAGAGACAGCCTTGACAGGAAAAAAAGAGAATTCTCAGAGGTAGAAACCTTGATTCAAATTTTCCTAAGTACTCTGAAATAGTAGTTCTTTTTTCATTTGTTCTTTTGAGATGATTGTAACAAGGAGTTCTATAGTAGGGTAGAGGAACGACTCGCACTGAGCTGCCATCGGCACAGCCATGGCTCACTACGGAGCCCGAATAGAGTGGCAAAAATGCTAGTTAATTTATAATTTTGATACTGAGGAAGGAAGTACAACCAGGACAAAGGCGGAAATCGAGCCCGCACCCTTTACAGCGTGCGGATTGCTAGCGTTATGGCCTGAGATCCAAAACACTCGGCCATCGGGCCCCACATGCCACCCTATATTTTCTTCGTGTTGGTCCATTGCTGTTCTTAGATTCAGTCTCTATCCTGCTATCGAACTCTTTGGATTGTAATAAAGATTGTTGACTGGTGGAGTAGCTACAAAAATTCTGTGGGACTTTTTTAAAGAAAAAAACTTTCCCAAAATTATCGAATCAAAATAAGGTATAATTACTAATTTCGAAAGAAAAATCTATCTTTTTAAGTAATACCTACTCCAAATAGTTCTATTTTTTTACTTGTAAGTTTTAGATTACAAAGAAATCGAAAGTTAGAAAATTAAACAAAATGAATTTTTCAGATAAACATGCACGTAAAATGAACAAAATTGTAAATTAACAAAAAAAAAAATCGAAAACATTTAATGTTTTTTTTAAAAAAAGATAAGAGGAACTTACTAATATTTTACTTTATGTTAAAACATGGTAAAATAACGGGATATTCTTTTTTAATTATCTTTTGATTGAAATCCCAAACAGGTGAGGTGGAAGAATTGTTTTTTTCATTTTTGACACTATTTCGAATATTTCTGGACGTGAGCGTGCAAAAAAATTCCGAAAAAAGTCTTATTTATTAGAATAAAGAAACTTGAATGGGTATGAAATTGCAATCGATCCAAAGAAGTTATTTGTTTTTGATAATCGCAAGAACGCTTTTCCAAAGCGATATTAGTAATTTAAATCAAAAATCTCTTGTTAAATCTTCGCTGACTTTGATTGGTTGGTTGGTGGACATATATTTTCAGGCTTGTGTGCTTGGCCAGAGACCCGCTTATAAACCTTCGTCAAGTAGGGCAGACACAACACACACACATACGCGACAGATGCTGTCATCTATCGCGCGCCACTTCCACAATTTAGACATGTCCGTGAAGGGGAGATGACTTTGATAATAATGATACTAAACAGCAGTTGGAAATTCAGAGTAAAAAAACAATTTTGCCAAATCTTCCCTGAAATATACCGCGAAGACTTTTGGTTTTTATGTCATGTTTTATTTCATGACAAACCAAAAAAATTTATTAGTTAGAATGTTTTTTAACAAATAAAGTTTTGATTTTTTTAAATAATTTATTCAAAATGTATTCTTCAAATTTTCTCCGCTTAAATTATAGTTAAAAAAAATTAAGATATTTTCCCCAGAATTTTACCATTTCATTTTGGATGCTTAATGAATCAATCTATCTATCCAATTATAGATTTTTAGAATAAAAAAATAAGCAGTTGGAACTGAAAGGGTAAATAGTAAAAGGGCAAAAGTACGCAAAGTGCTCTCCTAATTGTTTTGAGCAGTGTAGATGAAGATATATGAGAATCGAATTTGGTTAAGCAGACAAATAAACTTCTTCCAAAACCCCCATACAGTGCCGTGATTTATTAGAGAAGGTAACAAATATGTTTACTTGAAGACTTATTTGGGAGGATATCAGCGTGTATGATAATTCGACAAAATTAAGGTCGGGGCCACCAGTACATGACATGACTCACCCTTTATTAGATTGCTGGTTCTGTGAAGACGAGAATGTGTCAAACACCCACTTAAGACACCTTGCGCAGTTTCTTAGGCCTACGTGACCAGAATCAACATCCAAATAAAAACAACTTTAAAAAAAGATTTTTTAGAGGCGTTTAAGTGGAAGTATCTGCAAATAAAGCTTGATCAAAACTAGTTGTATAAAAGAAGGTTATTAATAGTTTTTGACCAGATTTTTTTCAGTAATTAACTTTTCGACTGTGTAAAAATCGTTATTTAATTTTTATAAATTATATTTTATTTACGTTGTTCTTAGTTTGCACGTTTGTTTTGTTGTTGCTAAGTGATCAGAATCAACACACAAATAAAAAATATATAACTTAAAAACGATTTTTTAGAAGCGTTTAAGCGTAAGGTATCTGCAAATAAAGTCTAATTAAAAGTACTTATATACAGAAAAAGGTTATAGCTAACCTGACCAGATTTGTTTCAGTGACTAACTTTTCGACTATGAAATTATGATTAAATTTTCATAAATTTCCATAAAAAATATTTTATTTACTT
The DNA here is from genome assembly GCA_023701765.1 of Hylyphantes graminicola. Classification (NCBI taxonomy): domain Eukaryota; kingdom Metazoa; phylum Arthropoda; class Arachnida; order Araneae; family Linyphiidae; genus Hylyphantes; species Hylyphantes graminicola. The sequence goes on from CM043122.1 coordinate 10,271,280, forward strand.
TGGTATCTCATTAATACAGTTTATTTCTACTCAGAAATTTATAACCTGCGAATCGTATAACCTGCCGAATTTGACTTATCGGTACTAAATGGTTATAGAAATCACAGTACATGAAGGTACTACATGCAGAAATTACGAGAGAGATAGTTGAATGAAAATGTCATATAGTACTTACTATTTTACCGTTAAAACATCGAGGTTTTGCAGTTATATATTATATTTTAGTTTAATGATAATTCCATTATTTTTCTTTTTAAACTTTTGCTTTAATGGTTATCAACTTTTAATTTTAATATTCAAATTTATGAACTTTTATTCTTTTTTTATCATAATTTTATTTTCCATTATTTTGTGTTTCTTTTTCTTAATTTTATTTTTATATTTTGTGTTTGTTTTTAGATAAATCTTTTGGATGGTAAACGCAGCTTAAATGTTAATATATTTTTGAAACAATTCCGAAGGTGAGCATGTATTAGGTTAAAATTATATTAACTAATTATAGACGGTTGGCAAGAACATTAGTCATGCCAAAATAGGCTTTCTGCTATAGTTTATCTAAACAAATAATATATAAGACTTATGGAGTTCATAATACTGAACGGTTTATGTAGAACAATTGAATGTTGAACAAACTCAATTTTAAAATGTTTTGAGAAAAAAATGAGTTCTAAAAACTCAAAGTTTACCTTTTTATTTTGTAAAGAAGGCGTTATGGTATTCGCAAACGTATCGTTAATGGATTAAAATACTAAAATTATAAAATTATCTGAGGTATCCACATCTCCAATGCTAATTAAGCGAGTTTAACTTCTTGCGACCTGGCGTCCCCATTTGGGACATTTTTTAAAACTTCCTTTACAAACAATTAACACGTTAGTTAGTCCGATAGAAAAAGATCCAAATATCAGTTTTCAGCCTTTGATTACAGTTATCAGTCATTTATTTCTATAAAAAAAAGGAAGTTGAACGAGGGTCAATACGATATTAGAGTTCTTAAAAAAAATCCTTCAAACTTTACAAAAAATTCTTCTAGTAGTTCATTTTAATTGCATTTTGCATTCAAAACAATGTTAAAATAATCTGTTAACTACAAATAAGTGATACGGCCTTTTTTAATGCATTTATAACACAAAAATGTGCATTTTTTGAGTTTAAGGCGTATCTCTAGTGCAGTGCTCTCTCTTTGCAAAGCATACTTTTTAGCATATATTTGTATGAAAAGCACGTTAGATTAAGAATATAAGTGTAGGATTGTGCCCGGGTCTTAAGAAGCTAAAATTTACTGAAAGTTAAAAAATTTTACTCTTAAAGTTGTAAGAACAAAGTAATTATTTTCTCACCATTCATTCTAATAAAATAATACTTTTCTAAAGAATTCAATCTTTTTCTTTAAGAAATTAATAGTTTTTAATATTGTAGTTCCGACAATGACATAATTGACATTTTGAAAAGAGGAGCTCATGATGAAATAGGAGCTGAGAAGCTGCGAGGATTACTGAAAGTTCTTCCTGAATCTGACGAGGTAAGTTTTTAGGGATTAAGTCAGAATTTAATCACTGATTACAAAAATTATAAGGCACTTATTTTGAAATTTACGATTTCTGTAAAGGTAAGTAGACAGCATGTTGCAAAATTAGTATTTCTGATACAAGGTTAGTATTTTTAAATTTGTCTATCTTTTTTATTTAAAATTGATAATTATGTGTTATTATAAATGGTATATATTTGTTATCGGATTACGTATTATTAGAAGTGGATGTTGTAGCCTTTTGTAATAGTAATTTGTATTAAATTTTGAGTGCTTGCAATAATTAAACAACTTTTTTTACAAAAAGTTTAATAAAAGAAGTACAATTTTAAGAGATAAATCTTATAAGAAATATGACGTATCTGGTAATGGTAAAGTGGAATTGAATTTTGGGATTATAGGAATTTACGATATTATGTTCAATATCATATCAAGTGATTAACTAATTTTAATATATGATGCAATACATTAGTAAATGAAATGCAGTGTTAATACTTATAAAGTTTTATAAAGTAATTATAAAAGTTTTATTAGCTGCCAAAATGAGTTCATTTTTAACAAAATACTTTGTATAATACTCCCTACCCATAATACAAAATTTACATAATCAGTTTTTGTTAAAACATACAAATTAATATTTATAAAATATTTATTTACGAGTGTTAGTTCTGTATAATAAAAATGTGTAACATTAATAAATTGATAATATTGCACTCTCATAAATAAATAAAATAAAGTTTCTTTTCTTCCATTTTTTATTTTAGATCGAACTCCTACGAGGTTACTCCGGTGATCGCTTAAAACTTGGCAATGCAGAAAAGTTTTTGCTTCAAATGATTGAATTGTCAAAGTAAATCTCGTTTTTTTTTTTTTTTTAAACATTACTTCGTCAAAATTATCTATGGATCAGTGAATTCATTTTGAATGTCTGTTTAGTTACAAGTTACGCTGTGAAGCCATGCTACTTAAAGAAGAATTTCCATCAAATATGGCTTATCTGCAACCAGCTATTGGCAGCATTGAGGCAGCAGTGGATGGTTCGTATTTTCTAATTTTAAAATTTGGATTTAAATTAAATTTGCAAAAAATTTTTAGATTTTAAATTCTTGTATTTACAACAGTTCAACCGGAGAAGTGAAATAAATAAATGTTTAGATTTTAGATGCATATTTGGTCGCATTATTTTACATTGATGATATTTGCCTTATAAATAAGTGCACAATCAGAATAATGTTTTATTTTGTTCAATGTATTAAGGCATTATAAGTTACATACCATTTAAAAACAGTAATTTTTTATTAGATAAGTTAATATTTTTTTATTTAATTTTTTTGGCGACACATTATGCTTAGCGATGTTTATCTATTATCGTATCCAAATGATCCTAATAGTCGGAGAAAGTATTCAATACCATAAATCTAGTTGAAAAACCACGCAAAATGGAGACTTTTGTCTTCAAAATATTTCCTCGAGTAATGCCTCATAATTTATTATTTAATCTCATGCGAAACGTTTATAAATTTCCTTGAAAGAAAATGGATGCAATCACAATTTTACAACTTAACCCATTCAGTCCCAGTGATGCCATTTGGCATCATAATTTTTCTGACCATAATTTTAAAAAATAATAGGGATGGCATCTATTGGGATGAATAAAACATATTTTCTAATATAAAAAAGTTGAAGATATCAAATTGTCAATGGGAATGAAATGGTTAGTAAGAATGGAGAAAATGGACAAGGAAATTAACATAATCCTAATTTTTTTATTTGTTCTAGAACTCAAGCACTGCAAAGAACTTCACGAGGTTCTTTACATGCTCCTAGTTGCAGGAAATTTTCTTAATTCGGTATGTTGATGACTCATATTCACTGATGCAAGATTCTTCGATTATCTTGAGATGTTTAAGACAAATAATTATCGCGTATTGTTTTACAGGGTGGCTATGCTGGGGATGCGGCTGGATTCAAAATGATGTCTTTGTTGAAAGTGGCAGAAATCAGAGCAAATAAACCTGGGATGAACCTCGTGCATTATGTTGCACAGGTGAGTCATCCTACAAATTAATTGTTTTGCTGTACCTCTATCTAGCAACCAATTTTAAACCACAAGAGTAATTTTAACAGTTCAAATTTTATATAACGATCGTACATATGAAATATCCTGACTTAAACCCCTCAAAAATTTATATTTTTAATTAAAAATAATAACTTAAATTACCTTTTCACATATCCTTAATGTCACTTAGTACTTTAACATCCCAATCGCATCCTGTCGGCGACAAACAGTCGCCTAAAGCAATCGTTCCCACAGAACTTTCCCTAGTCATCCGCCTCCCTTTGACCTTTTAAAACCTTTCTTATAACAAAATCTTAACTTCCGATTGGTCAGTCAGGGAGCGCTTGACATTCCTCGCCATTTTTGTGGGCATTTTGGCCTCATCTATCGTCAACTTCAGACGAAAAATTTATCATTTACCAATGTCTAGCAGCTAAAATAAAAAATACTACATTTTATCTAAACTTCCCTGTCGACTTATTTTACATATACAATTCGAAAGTGGTGGATCATGGTGTGTTTGTTGTTGTAGAACACAACGTTGACGTAACTGTGACGTCACCGTAGGCGTCTCCATTCCAGTTGTTCATTATTTTTATGAAAGGTGTAGCTGTATATATTTTTATTTAAAAAAATGCATTTTATTTTACAAGAATCATACTTGATAATGAAGTATGTTTATATTAAGATCAAATGCAAATAATATGACTTGTGTACAATGATGCTAAAATATCTTCTTAATTTGCATATAAGACTTTAATTAAATCTGTGATATAGGCGTATAAACCTGTCGCCTGACTGTCCTGTTTTTCAGCAACACACATAATTTTTAAATAGATTATAATTTTTTTTAAATTAACTAAATTTTAAAATTTGAAGTATGAAGGAGTCATTTATAATGAAAAATTAAATTTTCATTTAAAATTTAAATTTCATTCTCATGTAGTGAAAACAAGTTTTTTTTTGTCAGCCAACTTGCTTATTCCTTAGAGGGTTAATGTTTTAATACCTTATAAAAATAATATTTTTCAAAATTTTTCATAATTTTTAGGAAGCTGAAACGAAATATTCGAGCTTGTTGAAATTTCCAGAATTATTACCAAACTTGGAAGAAGCCTCAAAGTATTTTTATTTTCAATCATTTTTACTATTATAATTTTAATATTTTAGTGACAAAATAAAATGAAAATTGAAACTATTCTTACAGGCTATCAATTGAAAACTTAAAAACTGAAATTCACAATTTAAGCAACAAAGTTCTTAAAATTTCTCAACAAGTATCAACATCTGGAAATGATGTGAAGCAGCAAATGGAAGAATTCTTAGCTGTAAGTAAATATGACTATTATAACCACTATTTAAAAAAATTAAGGTATTTTTTTATGTGTGGATTAATAAGTAAAAATAAAACAAATGAATTTTGTCTATGCCAATTCAATTTTATTATTGTTTAAAATTTATTTTACAGTTCGCTGAGAGAGAAGTTCTCACCGTTCAAAAACATATTGACAATCTTGAAAAAGTTCGAAGTGATATGGCAGAATTTTTATGTGAGGATCTGCAGTCTTTTAAGCTGGAAGAATGTTTCAAAGTTTTCTACAGCTTTTGCAAGAAGTTTAAAGCTTCAATAGAGGTAAGTTTTTTACTATAAAGCATTGTACTAGTTTCATGGTACTGTGAAATCAAAAACCAAGCTAACCTTAGATTTCTTGAAATGAGAAATTGAAGAAGAGAGTTAATTTTTCTTATTTTAACCAACTGATTTAAAATATATGATGTTATTTTTTGCATCCTAAGGTATTATGACAATTTTACCTATAACCTGGTATACAATATGAGCTAATGCAATCTATATTACTTTACACTTATTGTTTTTAATACACTACAGGACATAATACTAAAATCTCCTTCGGAACGATTTAAGGTTATGACCATTTTTCAAAATCTATCAGTAGTGATTATAAAGAACTTCATTTGAAAAACTTTTGAAACTTTAGACTTACTGCATTGATAAAACCTATCGACATTTTCTATACAAATATTGAAATATGCACACAGAATTTTTTTTTATCAAATTTTATAAATTTGCTTTGAGTCAATCAGCAAAATAAAGTTATGTGTCTAAAGCTAATAAAAATACAATTTTCTTATTATCAATAGTCAGTTTCTGCGTCCCAGATATTATTAAGTAAAAAAATGTTGTTTTTTTTTAATTTACATTTATGTTAGGAAAATGAAAGACGCCGTCAACATGAAAAGAGGGCAGAAGAGCGGAGAAAGCAGCGTGAAGAACAGTTGGCTTTAAGAAAGAAAAATTCTGAAGGTAAATTCTACTACTTAGTACTTGGTTGCTGTAATATTTGCCTCAATTGTTCTGTGCTTATTTTTACTGTGCTAACTGCTAGAGAATTGATATTCTTAACTAAACCACAATTTATTTCCATTCACAGAAAGTAGCCGACCTCACTCCTTCTCAGAAAGCGAAAGCGACAACATAATCGACATGTTGCTAAGCGACATCCGTGGTGGATTTCTCCGAGGCCCTGGCAGAGTAAAGCGTTCTTCTCCTGATGGAACCCCAGTCGACTTGAGCCGCATGAACAGCCTGACTTCAAGTGTCCCATCTGAGGAAGAACCAGCTCCTTCACCGAGAATCCCATGCCGAAGATTCAATGGTTCAGACTTCGAAGGTTTCGACACTCAGTCTCCAGACATCACTCCAAATGGGACTCTGAGGCGAAGGCGACAGAGGTTGTCTTCTGAAGACAAAGATGGGAGCCTCATTGACTTCTTGAGGCAGACGGCTGAATCTGAGGCTGCGAAGTCGGATAAGGGCTGGGCAGATGGTTCCTTGGATAGGTCTCTACTCAGGAGATCGGCAAGAAGGTTGGTAAAATTTGTGAAACATGAATTAGTTTTATCAAATTCACAGTAACTCCCTTCAAATTATTAAATACCTTTCAAGGGTTTAGAATATGTAAAGAACTATGCAAACGATATCTGTTAAATCGTCAAATGTAGTGTAAGTCACGCTTGGAATTGCCCTAAAGTGCATTATTAATCGATAGATATAAGTTAGAGTAGGGTTATTTATTTAGTCTTATGTATTAGTATCCTCCCGTATTTACCCATATTTTTTTCCTTCTTCAATTGTAAAATAAGAATTTGTGCGGAAATGTTAATTTATATTTGAATATTGAAAATTATTTTTTGTTTTAATGAAATTCAGAACATATATTTTTCGATAACGCTAAAACATATTTTTAAATTACAGGAGAAGACCTGAAATTATGGCCGTGGAACTAAATGATAGAGAACGCCCGGCTTCTCCTGTTCCCTCACCTTTGCTAGAACGAAAGAAGATGTCGGAAGAAGGAAAGTTTCAGCCAGAAGCAAGCAAACCAAAGCCATGGCGCATCAAAATAGAAGAATGGCTGCAGGAAAACGAAAAAGAAAGAACAAGAGAAAAGAAATTGAAAGAAAGAATTGCACATGAGCGTCAAAGACGTCAAGATTTAGAACATAGAGATTCAGATGTATCTTCATCGTTTGATAAGAGTGATGACTGGAGGTCAAATAAGAACTTGGATATTCTTCATGAAGCCAAAACTGATTCCGAATTATATGCAAAGAAAGATCATTCACACAGCAGTGGCAAGAAAATTTCAGATACTCCTGAAAGCGGTCCCTTGGTTAAAGACAAGTCCAGATGGAGAAAGAGTAATTTGAATGTTGCCAATAGCAGTGAATCTATTGATGATGAACGTAGACGAAGCAGAAGTAGAAAATCTAAATCTGAAGCTGAGGAAGAAACAATAAGTTTTTACTTAAAGTCTGAAACTGCTGAACCTGATAATTCGGTAGCAAATACCATCCATGACTTAAGCACTAAAACGCATCCTGTTTTATCACATTCACAAAATTCTGAGCTGACAAGGAACAATGTAGTTTCCAATACAGCTCCCACAAGAACCGAAATAGCAAATGAAAGCAACTTGAAGTCGGACGAGAGAGTATCATCCCCAAGAATTTTGAAATCCGAGGAGGTAAAGAGTAATAAACCAGAAGTAGAAGTTGGTCAAAGCAGATTTTATCAAAGTATAAAAGAACCATCGTCCGACAAAATAGAACAACTGAGTAAAAACTCTACTTTGAAGGATAGGGCACTAGATAACAGCTCGCTTAAAAAAGAAATTGGGGCTGTCGATAAAAATTATGCGGAAGATGCTCCTTCGAAATCATATCCTCCTAAAGAAGATGATGAAGGAAATTTTGATAGATTCTCATTCATGAGAAAAACTACAAGACGCAGTAAGTTAAAACCTAATACTTCAGATAAAGACTCGAAAAGGTCAGAAAGCACTGAAAAACCTATTGCAAATATTGAAGATTCCGATGCTAAAACCGAGTATGGAAAACAGCAGCAAGTGAACAATGAAGGAGAAGTCAAGTTTGAAAAAGACAGAATTAAAGAAATGACTCAAACAAACATGGACTACAGCAAAGTTGATAGACTTACAGATCAAAATGAAGATACAAAACGAAAAGATAAAACCACATCTCTCAAGGCACGCCTTTCAAAGAAACTGCAATCGTTGACAGAAAATCTTATGGGTGGAATGAAAGGAGTTGATACTGTAGACACAAACACTGCTAAGTCACCAGTCGAAGATAAAGTACCCTTGGTACAAAAACCGCCTAGTACTTCTAAAATCGAAAAGTATTTGAATGAAGGGAAACTGGGGTTGAAAGAAGAAAATGCAAACTCAACAGCAAAAGGAAGGGATATGTTAGTTCTTCCAATAAAAGACTTAAATCAAGTTTCTCAGTCCAGTGTAATGAATAAAAACCTGGAAAAATTTACTCCAATGATGGCAATCGAGCCTAAACTTCTGAAAGAAACTTATGCTTCGGACACGAATATTATTAAAGTTGCTCACGCAGAGCCAGTTACTCACAACTTCAAAGCATGTGAACCTTTATCACCGCATAGAAGAGGAAAAGAAGAATCGGAAAAGGATGAAGGATTTGAAGAAACTCAATCTCAAGTGTCTGAAGTAGCATCTCAAGAGGCAGGTTCCAACTATGACACAGATTTAGCAGATTCTCCTAGAAGTATAAGACAAACAAAAAGTTCTAAACCAGATAAACCACCCCTTGAAGAGAAGCTTTCTGACGATTCGCTGAAAATTGACCAAAGAGAAGAAAACGTCGGAAACTCTTCTCACAATAAAATTAAAAATGATTCATCTGAAAGTAATGCAAAATTATTTTCCAAAGCAATTCCACCAAAATCTTTACCGATCGAGCCTCTTCAGAAAATGGATAGTACACATAGTACTTCCTCTTTGAAACGAGTACCGAAATCTACTCCTTCTAGATTTAATACACTGCCTTCCAGAAAAATAAATTCAGATTCCACTACACCCAAAACAAATGATCAATCAATACTAACTAAAACTTCGTCATTCAGGAGTTCTAAAACCGTGACTAACGCACCGAAAGCAAATGAACAATCCATACTAAATAAAACTTCGTCATTCAGGAATTCTAAAGCCTCAACTAATCAAAAACATGGAATTAATCGAAGAAACTCGCAAGAAATTAAGGCTGAAAATAAAAGTAAAAGTTTGTCTTCAAGAGCGTTAAAGCCTATCCAAAAGGATTCAAGCCCGAAGATAGGTCGCAGAGTTGCTGGCTACACAAAAGCAATTAATTCCATGACCAAAAATTTGCGAGGATCTAAGCAATTTGAAAGTTACGATGTAACTCAATCGATGCCACCTACACCATCTGATGAGCAAAAATCGTTACTGTCTAGTCTGAAAACAGCTGAAAATGCAAAGAAAACCCGTTCCAGCTCCTCTATGCACAGCCCACGTTCTCAAAGCAGACGATGTAGCGAGAGGTCCATAAACAGCAGTTCAGGAATTTCTAGTAGGAAAGGAAGTGATAAGTCTCTTTCTCGACGATCGAGCGACAGAAGCTTGAATTTGTCAAGAAAATCAAGTGAAGCATCAGTAGTTACAGTAAAAAGCGTAAACCGAAGAAAGAGTCCAGTGAGACCAAAGTTAACTCCTGCATCCCAAAACAACGTAGCTTTACACACCAAACCAGTTGTCAATTCCCGTTCAACCCCACGTGTAGTATCAGCTAAACCAAAAGTGCCAGCAACAAAGAGCACTATTCAAACGAAGTCTGTTATTTCACCAAACAAGACTGTTGCTAGATCCAATTCTAGTGCAAAGCCAGCTACTTCGGTTGTACGTCCTAATGCAGCAGTTCGTAGAACGTCCAGCGACAAATCTTCTTGCGGATTTATGAAAGCAACTTCCGCATCTTCTGCCAAATCTTCGCCAACAAAAACTCTTAACCAGGATTCTAGCGTTAACAAACTCCAACCTCGAATTTTAAGAGCTGAATCTTTTAACAGAGTGAAATAAAATAAGCTCAAAAGTTATTTTAATAAAAAAAAACTTTTTTTAATTATCATTCCTTTTCCAGTGCCATGTTTGTGCCTTTTATTGAAATCGATAAAATATCACGTAAAAAACTATGATTTCATTGATACGTAATGTTTTTATTTGTCATGTTTTTGTACAGTTTCGTGTCTACCATGAATATTGTGTATTATTCCTTACATAAGAAAATTTGAACTATTTTCATGCGTGTTCCTATACGTGAAATTTGGGCAATAAATCTACAAAAGCATAGAAGTATACTTAAAATCACGAAAAGGACAACCATCTGTCTGCATTATAACCATCTGTCTGCAACACCATTAGGAAAAATTAAACAAAACCTACCTTAAATAAGAAAATACCCCAAAGATGACGAGGATGTTTTTAATTTGTTTAACATATACGGATATCCTCACTTCGTTTCAGATTTTTACGTAAAGGCTACAATAGTTGTTAATTTGTCTGTTATTTACATTTAAGGAAATATATTTTTGTAGAACTATTTGTTACTTTATAATGGGAAAGTACGAAGGGGAAGGATATTTTATGTATTTTTGAGAAATGTATACTATTTTGATAATAAAATCATATTTTCTATTTCAATAGTAGTGCTTTTTAATCAAAGTCCATTCTAAAAAATACATAAACAAGATTTCAACTGTTGTGCACGCGATAACTCCTAAGGAAACCTAATGTTGTTGTCATAAAACAGTTAGGAATGTTTTTTAAAAGTCGATGTTTTTTTTAAAGTTATTAGCGGCCATACTGTTAAAAATGAAATCAAGATAAGTACAAGGCTGTTCGCATTTTATTGTAAAAAAAAATATCTTAAACAAAAACCCTAAAATCTCAAATTTGATATTATTCATGTTCTTAAAATTCCATATATCTAGTAAGTAGCGGTTTAAAACTTTACAACTTCAAATACTTATGAACATCCACTCACTCCTGGCAAGTTAAGTAAAATTAAGTAAAAATAAATTTATAAATAGTATGCACAAAAAGGTTTGTTGTTTTCAGTCTGAGGACTATGCTCTCTTTGAAGACGCATCGCATTCACCAATAAGACATCACGTAGGTGACCATATGGTGGCGCCCTCTTCATGGTTCACGAAAAGCGTTCATTATACTCCCCCTCTGGTTCTGATGACGTCCTGTTGAGGAACCAGAAGTAACTATTGTAGCTTGTTTGACTCCAAGGAGCACAAATTATTCACTTATGGAGATAATATGGATTATGGATAATATTGTATGCCCAATGTATGGTATAATGTGTATTTAAATCCCAATGTGTATGTTTATCCAAATGTATATTATATGCAAAACGATTCCATACAAATTAGATAAAAAGTAGGTTTTTAATGACATAATTTTTAAAATGCATGATTTTACTCTCATTTTCTCCCACCTTCCCCTAAAATATAGTTTATCCAAACTCTTATAGATGGCACCACCACCAAACTGGATCTTTCCAATCTTTTACAATTTCTCTCTTCTACTCCTTCAGCCGAAGAGTTACATCGTAACTTTCAAATAGCCGCCTCGGTGGCCGAATGGTTAGTGTACTAGCCTTTGGAGCTGCTGAGGTCGGGTTCGAATCCCGGTCAGGCATGGATGTTTGTGACAGTCAATAAATGTTTGTTATTTGTCTATGTGTTATTCATTTCTTTGTGACTGTAAAATTTCTTTCTGTGTCTGTCCCACTTGACGAAAGCTTATAAGCGGTTCTATGAACAAGCACACAAGCTGGAATATATATGTATCATACCATACCATACCAAACTTTCAAATTGCTTAGATCCTCGCAAATTTTTGGTCATGGAGATGGAATTAATTGTTTTTGTGTAGCCAGCAACTCTACGACCTATCTTCGGGCTTGAATCCTTTTGAATAGGCTTTAACGCTCTTGAAGACAAACTTTTATTTTTATTTTCATCCTTAATTTCTTGAGAGTTTCTTCGATTAATTCCATGGTTTTGATTAGTTGAGGCTTTAGAACTCCTAAATGACGAAGACAAGCTCTTGAAGACAAGCCGAATTTCCCATCCCAGCTTTTGATAATTTATTCTTTAAAAGAGAGTTTGTTGCAGTGAATACTGGTATAACTTTTTGTGAAACATCAAATGGTATGGTATGATAATTGATACATATATATTCCAGCTTGTGTGTTTGTTCAGAGAACCGCTTCTAAGCATTCGTCATGTGGGACAGACACAGAAAGAAATTTTACAGTCACAAAGAAATTAATAACACATAGACAAATAACAACATTTATTGACTGTTACAAACATCCATGCCTGACCGGGATTCGAGCCCGGCCCCAGCAGCTCCAAAGGCTAGTACACTAACCATTCAGCCACCGAGGCGGCGAACATCACATTGAAGAGGTTTAGAAAATTTCTCGATCGATCGACTATTCCGTTCACTCGAAGTCGCACCAGGAAGCCAAGTTTTGGAGCATTAAAATCAGGATATGGTTTTTTCCCCGTAATTTACCGATTGGTTTCCTTCTACAATAAATATTTTAAACTTAATAAAATGTGTAGGGCCATTGGGTGGGTAGAGGCATGATAAGAATTTCAGTAAGTATCACTTCACATTTGCTGAATTTTTTTAAACAAATATTTCTGACACTTCAAAATAGAAAAAAAAGACAAAAAGGGAGCAAATTCTGATGACTGCGCCTTATATTCAGCATTTGTTTCATTGTTCATAGTGTGAGTTGCTTTAATATTAAATTAATATTAAGTTTAAAGGTCATAAAATGTTCTCGGTATTACAACGTAAAAATAAAATTTTAGAAAGGAAATATATAAGAAAAGTACCCTCATATATCCCACTCAAAAATTTTCCTTATATTAACGAAATATTTCTTATACTGTAATTCGAAATAATGCTTAGATCATAACATAGAGGTGAAAAATACAATTGTGTGGATATTTGGACTATGATCCGGGAGTTATCGAGCCTCACGCTATCCAGTTTGGTCTTTTTTTTTTTCACAAATTGAGATATATTTCCAAATTTACCTGTAGAATGATTTCTCTATTGGGATATTTTAGTTTAAAATAAAATGTACACAAAAAATAATGCAATGTATTTTTTGTAAGTTTGCCAAATCTTAAGTAAAGATTTGAAAATTGCCCATCACTTTAACTGAAGATAATTTAAATTTGAAGGAAATTATAATTTATAAAAAATATGTCCAAAAAAACTTCCAAAATGACTTATTGTTACAGGAGTTCATAATTTTTTTTCCCACTTGTATACACCCATAGAATGGATGCACTTTGTGACTGCCCCAACTTCTGCCCATGCAATGGCCCGAGTCAATACTCATGTTTAATCGATATCTTCCTCCCAAATTCCTAAACAAGGGAAAAACTAACACCAACTGAACAAACTTGTGGGTGGCATATATGACGTGTTGCCTTATCAACCACGCAACCAGTTGGCGACCCTTAAAGGCTCATTTCAAATATAAGACCTGGTGGAAAACTTACCCCATTAGAAAACTAGTCCCGGTCTCCCCTACTGAATAAATAATTAATTCAAGTTGGGTAATTACATTTTACAAGTTCAATACTAATGGAAGTGTCCGTTGTCACATAAAAATTGTATCGTATTTTCCAAACTTCATTTTTTAATTCTCAATTACATAAACATATTTGTGTGCCTAAACATGCTATTATAATTTGTTTTCCCGCATTATATTTGTCAAAATATATAACTTATGTTGAGCTCATTGTGTTGAATACATTTGTTAAATACGAAAAAGTCGTTTGTCGTTTGTTTACAAACAAACCAGGGACAGACAAAAGACTGGCAGTACCCCCAGTTGAACTTGCCAATACTGAGAAAAACATAGCAAAAACAAAACAAACACTGCGCATTTTAATCGTGTTGACGTTCTCGGAAAAAAAACTACTTAAACATCCTCTTGTTTTTCCTGGCATCTATTTCTATCCAGAAAAGGGGGAGAGCACGTGCTTTTCAAAAAATGACGCAATATGGCGTAATTTGGACACAAGCCCAGGTCACGAGTGCAGTCCCTTTCTTTCAGACGTTGAATCCCGTTAAGCTCATAAGTTTAGGAGATTTTGTGGAAAGTGTCTGATTTGGACATTATTGTCAACATAGACTGAACCTTATTCATCTGAACACGGTTAATTCAAATCATAATTATGATCCAACGTTCTATCGTACTTAAAAAGCAGATAGGATTATGAATTAGACTTAGGACAATTTAATTCTGTGGTCTCTTAGAATTCGAATTAACGAGGTTTGCTTGCATAAAAAAATATTTGAATAGCAAAGGTCAAATTGCATGGAGAATCTGCTTCGAAATTTTGCTCCAGGTGTACATGTTTACTCACCTTTTTCTAAGTCACCTGAACAAGATCCAATGCCCACTCTTCAGAAACTTTGTAGAAACGCTGTACTAAAACATGTGACATTACGAAGGTTAACCACTGGTGAAATGAGCTTGCATTTGCCGAAACGCTTGTGGCAGTATATCTCTGAACTGTCTACAACTGATTTGAAGCTAATCGAATGTGCACCAACAGACGCATTTAACGGCTATTTCTTTTACAAGGCTCTGACTTACAAGGTACTTTGCCTATGTGATGAACAGCAGTACATGGTAACATATGGTTACAGCAAAAACGGAGAGGTTAAGAAGAAGGCTGATCATGACCAGTGGGTAAATATTCGACATAAAAACTTCCTGAGTGTATATGCAACTGTCACAGACGAAAGTACTCAGAATGTTTTCTATATCTATGACCAACCACATACATCACTGGAAGAATTGTGGGAGAAAATATGCGAAAAGCAAATACCTGTTCCGGACGCGTTTTTTATTCGTCTGACGTCTGATTTATACGAAGCTCTTTTGTTTCTGATATCCAAAGGGTTGCAACGCAGAGAGTTTTGTTTGCATAATATTTACATCATGAACGACAGACTTGTGTTGGAGAACGGATCAATGTGCAAAGCCTTGAAGACCGAATCTAGAAATGGTGAATATATGCTTATCGAAATACTCAAATTGCTCCTTACGAAAGATTCGTTCAATTCTAAAACTGTATGGAAATGGATTAAAAAAATCGAGTACCATAAATGTTTCCTGCAAAATTCAAACGAAAATGGGAATTCTTTTTCGTTCGGAAAACTCATACAAAACCTGAAAGGTTAAAGTTGCAGCTTTGAACTGAAGATATTTTTTATAGTCAGAGCTGCGCATTCGAGAGAGGATATACTCTTTGACTTCTAAAACAAACCAGAGGGTAAACTGTACTGGAGAGCAGTATGCCCTCCAAAACAGCACTGTTTAATATGCAGCTTTAGGCAGGTAAACTACAGTATCAACAACAATGAATTTTACAATTTTCCTCCGGAAACACAATATTTTAGAAGACTTTGTATTAGAGATTGTGGTAGTTGAATTATTGCAACAATGGTCCAAGTCATTGTTTTAGATACTGCAGTTTACCTGCCCACGACTATATAAATCCTCATAGCCTACAATATCGAATGATGTCCTATCCATGTCAATTAATTCAATATAATTTTTACAATTTTTACGATCTTGTCAACATCAAGAGTTGATTTGCATGATTTTTTTTATTCTACTATAGGGAATTTTAGATACTTTATAGAAAAGTTTTGTATTTACTGAGTTTTTCTCAATATTCTCAAAACCTTTAAATGCACAATAATATTTTAGTATCGAATCATTTCTACGTGTTCAATTTTTCTTTTAATTCAACAAGTTATATGATTTTAATGAAAAAATTCATTGAGTGTACCTAATGTGCGTTGTGCTCTAATTTTACTTGTACACCCTGTAGTAAGTAAGAAAAGTAACGAAATATATAATCAGTTTTGTAATAATTGAAACATATCATTTCCTAAATAAATCAAATGGTTGGATTGAATTTAAATTAATAGCATAAAAATGCACTTGAAAATTAATAAAAAATCTTCTCAGAAAAAAAATTTATCGTGCTTCTTGTAATAAAAATAATAATTTAAAACTACTAATATCTCAAAATTTATGGATTCTTAATTTCTGCAAAATTACCCACAAATGATGGAGTCTCTTGATTATCATGTTTTTTGTAGTTTTTTTTTTAATTACACAATTTCATATTGGCTTTGTTTCAATTTCTGCACGCTGAGAGGTGCGTCGGGGAATATTTAACAATTATTTTTTTTTAATTTAGAATGCCTGATAATGTGATAATTACCAGTTATAACATTGTAAATTTTGTCTGTTGAGAAGAGATTTTTTTGTCTTAATTTTTTGGGGCTATTTTTGGTCCATTAAGTAAATAGAATACTAAAAAAAATCAATGATAAATCGACTTTTGAAATTTCCAGAACGAACTCACGTAATAAGATATCTCATTGACGTTGTCAAAAACGAGCTGTTTATTGACTTATTTTTTTTAACTTATAACATAGTTTCATCAATCAATTATAATTAATCGTATTAGTGATATTTATCTTACGATAACTTTTTGTGTGAAAAATAGAGATACCATTTTAGAATTTGATTAATTCAAATTGATAGCTAAAACTTAGAAAAGTGAGTTCCACTTTTAAATAAAAGTATTTTAATTTTCAAAAACGCATCCTATTCAACGTTCGTTAGAATTTAGTGGTTTAAACATTATATTGGATGTTGGTTGCTGTTGATAATTTTAAATTCTAAGGCCCTTCGCCGAATAAAAGAACAAGATAAATTCTTTCCTTTTTACTTTATGGGTTTACATCTAATTAAAATTAGACACGTATTTAATGACCTGGCATTTTGATATACGGTAACGAAAGAACGCACTGCATCCATCAATTTGAAAAAAAAAAGCAAAGTACATTTTACAAATGAGAGGCTAAGAAGAAGGTGTACAAATCTTTTTGAGACTTTCAGTTTTTTATTTTTTTGCCTTTGTGTCTTTCAGTGAATTTTCTGCTTGCTATTTTAAAGAGCAATCGACGATATTTGTGCCTCTGATACGAGAAAATAAAAGATACGATAGCTTATGATTTAACTTCAAAATAATAAATTTTCGAATTTAAATACTGAATGATAATTCTCAAGATCTCAAGCATAATTAGCATTTAGTTTTTAGTCCTTATACTATTACACTGTAAAAAAATATGTTTTCTTTATAGCAAAAAGTACTGTAACTCGCGACGGTAAAAATAACAGCAATTTAAAAAATGATTTAAGGTATCATAAAAAAATCATAGATATAGTACTTTTATAATAGTATTGTTTTACAAACAGTACTTTTGTTAATGGATAGTATTTATGTTATTACTAAATCAGGAGAAAAAAAATCGTTGATTACGTTTCAGGATTTTTTTTTATGTAAAGCTCAATTTGTCTCAATAAACACTTAAGAATTGCATGTAATTAAACTCTATCATTGTTTTTTTACTGTTTGTGAAACGATAAATTAAAAAGTGTATTAAAACCGTGTTTTGTTATTTTCATTAGTATTTTAAAAATATAGAAAAATTTTGCTTTTCAAATGAAAAATGCGTATTAAAAATATGTTGTTACTTAATTTAATTCATAATATTTAATTTTGAGTCATTTAGAAGTGTTTGTTGAGAAAAAATGAGTTTTTGACGTTGAAAAAAATTAGCTGAAGAAAAATAAAACCTTCCAAAAGAATATAATAGTTCAAGAATCTCAAAAGTATGATCAATGCCTAATAAAAATAAAAATGATCCATCCACATCATCCACTAACCAATGTGATGAAAATGGTGAGGAACTGAATCAAATGCCAAGAATTCATTCATCCCCAACAAAATTCTGCACAGTGGGATGTTATGTAAAAACAGTTAGAAAAAAACTAAAGAAGTTTTTTTAAAAAGCTAAATTAGCCTACTTTTCTTGCTACTTAAGTACTTCCTGAAATTCTTATCGGAAAACAAGCAGGCTTGTGACAGTAAATGGTCATCTACAACGGTTTGTACACAAGATTTATACACAGCATCCAGCTATAATTTACACTTCTAAAAGTTATCTACTTTAGCTAGACTTGAAGATTTTTTTAGTAAACAATTAATGAACAATAAAACAATCACATACGCTTCCATTATCCTTCCAAACTGATTTATGAATAGCATAAGCAGGATTTCAAGCAGTGAAATGGCTGTGTGACGTCACGTTCATATTGGCCCAGACGTTCTAAAAATTACCAATGAAATTTATTTATTTTAGAATTTTGTTTTTTCTGATTGGCAACATAACATTACACGTTTCGTTGTTTACGTTTTTAAAGAATTCATTAATTGAATTGAAAAATGTAGAATTGATTAAAGCTTAAACTGGTATTATTTCTCAACTATTTATAATTTTTGTAAGTATAAATCGCAGTTCAATCCTTCCTGGAAACTGTGTTCTTAAGAATTTTTATTGTAGAGCACATTGAAAGCATAAACACTCCTAAGGGCACCAAGCAACTTTGTTTTCTCTAAAAAAAAACATCAATATAAAACATCGGGCAGTATTGTAGGGCCCATTGATAGCCTAAACACTAGTTTCGGGCACATGATATTTTTGTTTGGGTTCAGGAGACTAGGTTGACCTAAAGGTCCGGATTTGGCTCCAAATCGTAATAAGTTATCGAATAAGTATCGTAATAAGTTATCGCATAATGTAAATGTCTGCTGAGGAGAATATGAAAGTTTTCCTTACTAAAACTTGCTAAGCACTTGCGATCGTAGCGGTATTTGAAAATTAGATAATCAGAACTTTAACAGTTTGCTGCATGTTCAAAATAATGTGCAGGTAAATTTCAATCCTAAGTGCTGCATGGCGCTCAAAAACTTGCCAGGGTTAATCTTTAGAATCCGGTGCTTCTGTCGCCAACGGATTTGGCATTTTTTGTAGGAAGCGATAAACAATTTTATTTGGTGATACGGCAAAAGATCTTTTCATCCAATTGTCGGCGCTGGTAATACTTGCGCGGAATTGTGGGTAAGAAGCCCGGATGATGTGCGCGCACAATGGAATTATTTTGTTCTTAATTTATTTTTTCGTCCAACTAACGACGCTGTTGATACTTGCGAGCGATGAATTGTGGGTAAAGTTGCGCGCGCATCGTAATCGCGGTTACGGTTAACTATGAATATCTGGTTTTGGTTATTATATTTCGGTTATTTTTTATTCTGAATATTTTGTCGATTCGAAGAGGGTCGGTCTGCTAGCTGCCGGGGGCCCCAAACAAAATGTTATGCTTTCAACAGACTCTTCAATACTGCCTGATGTTGGATACTGATGTTTTTTTAGAGAAAAAAAAATTGCCCGGGGCCCCAAACGGGTATGTAGGCTTTCAATGGGCCCTACAGTACTGCCCGATGTTGGATACTGATGTTTTTTTAGAGAAAAAAATTGCCCGTTGCCCCAAGCGGGTATTTAGGCTTTCAATGGACCCTACAATACTGCCCGATGTTGGATACTGATGTTTTTTTAGAGAAAAAAAAATTGCCCGGGGCCCAAACGGGTATTTAGGCTTTCAATGGGCCCTTCATACTGCCCGATGTTGGATACTGATGTTTTTTAGAGAAAAAAAAATTGCCCGGGGCCCCAAACGGGTGCGTACTGGATTGCCAAAGCGCCGGCTCTAAAGCGCCGAAAATTAAAACGAAACTAAACTGCGTACTGTATAGCCTCTTGTGTAGCTCTAGTAGGGCGTTAATTCAATCCAAAGTGGATTGCCAATCGTGCAGCTCTAATGCGACGTTTATTCCAATTAGACTAGATATTTGGGGTTGACCTGGGAGAAAAAAAAATGACTTCCAACTCTTCCGTAGCTATCTGCGATCCATTAACCTTAGAAATCAGTGAAATAAACTAGGGTTGCATTGGCTTGAAAGAATCTGGCAATGATAAAGCATGCGAGTTTCGCCAATTATTTGTTGTTTTTGGACAAGCGCCAAGCAGCACCGGATTCTAAAGATTTACCCTTGCCAGTTTTGGCGAAATTCATGTGTCTTTCTAGTTGCCAAAATTCTTCATGCTATTACATGAACCCTAGTATATAGTGCATCTCAAAAGTTTAGACAAAAGACATTTTGAGTCACGAAATTTCAATGAAAATGTTTATTTGAAAAAATTTTTGAAGGTAGGTTGAGGCAAGTATATATAATTAAAAATGAAATGAATCACAAAAAACAACCAATAATAAATTTTAATTGAATTAATTGTCAAAATTACCAAAAAAAAAACCTGTCTAATAAATATAGAAAAAATTGATTTAACGTCATTTAATGATCTAATTTCGCCTTTTTTTTGCTAGAATTGTATTTCTGTTTGACATTATGAATTAAAAAATATGTTTTACTGTTGAATTTTAACCATTTTGTACCATTCCCGGTCCAATTACATGCATTTCCTGGTAAAAAACGGCATTTTTTTTAAATTAAAAGACCCAAAATTTAAAAAAAATTGATCTGTTGTGCACTGCAACACGATGTAGAGTTTGCCCTTTTTTCAAAAAATCCAAAAAGTCAACCCAAATCCAACACTAAACCATTCGATATTTTTCCTCAAATTTGCTAGAGTTTGGAAGCACCATTTTTTTTTAAACTGGTAAAAAAGAACCAGTTTAATCGATTAGAACCTGTTTTTGAGACTGTTAAACATGATTTTTTTCGTATCAGTTAAACTGATTCTTTTACACCGGTTTGAAAAAAAAAAACGGCGTTTCCAAACTCGAGAAAAACAAATTTGAGGGGAAATATCGAATGTTATGGGGTTAGATTTGGGATAAAATTTTGACTTCTTTTGGCTTTTTTGAAGGGGAAGCAAACTCTGCATCGTGTTACGGTGCACAACAGACCAATTTTTTGTAATTTTGGATCTTTTAAATTCCAGTTTTTTTAACAAGAAATGCGTCATTTCATGTTTTAAAATGCCCGAATTGGTGGTAAAACTTGTCAGTACTGTTGTTTTAAGCATACAGTCGTTATTTACATCTAATTAGGATACATATTTGGTGCTGGTATGTAATTGGACCGGGAATGGTACAAAATAGTTAAAATTCAACAGTAAAACGTGTTTTTTTAATTCATAATATCAAACAGAAATAAAATTCTAGCAAAAAAAATGCAAAATTAGATCATTAAATGACATTAAATCGATTTTGTCTATATTTATGAGACAGATTTTTTGGGTAATTTTTATAATTAATTCAATTAAAATTTATTATTGGTTGTTTTCTTCGTGATTCATGCTATTTTTAATTATATATACTTGCCTTAACCCTACCATAAAAAAAATTCAAACAACCCTTTTCATTGAAATTTTGTGACCCAAAATGTCAAATTTTTGAGACGCACTATACCATCGAATTGGTTGTAAGTGCTACACTAGGGCTGCTATGAAAAAACAAAACTGCATAACGAGCTAATAGTCTGTGTGGCTATCCAGTATGTAACGTTTGGGGCTCTGAAAAATTTAAAAAAAAAATCAGTATCCAACATGGGACAGTATTTTAGGGCCCATTGAAGGCCTTCACACCCGTTTGATGAACTGGCAATTCAATTTAGGAAAAACTCCATTCATTTTAGAAGAAATATTTTAAATTCGACATTTTTTTTAAGTAAAAAAAATAGAATTTGAATTGTAATCCGAGTTTTAAAGTAATCAATGGAAAAAAAAATCCCCATACCAAAAGTAGTCCAAATATCAGATGTACTCATGTTAAATGATTATAAGCTCATTAAAATAAAAAATGTATGAAATAAATCATTTTAATTAACTTAAAGTTTGAATCGATTCAAAGCAGAAGAACCTGGCCCATAAGCCTTAATGTCAAGTTAAATAGAACTGTAAAAAATAATTAAAAAGTTATGCTTTGAACTTTAAAAAGAAAATCCTCTTGTATTTTATGAAAACACAATAAATGAGTAATAGTATTTTTTTAAAGGTTGTATCTTTTCAAAAACAGAAATATGTCTGAGGAAAGAGAAGAGTTAATGTTACCCCATGGCTGGGTCGTTAAGACTTCTAGAAAACACCCTGACCGAGTGTATTATTACAATAATAACACTGGGTCATCTACTTGGGATTGTCCTGAACTGGTGCCGAAACGCAAAGGCGATGGACTCAAGGTAACTGAAGTTGATTTCCAGTTTGTTGTTTTTCTAATTTTACTTGATTTAGTGCAGGATCATGATTGCTGAAGATATCGAACCTGGTTTGGAAAAGTGACCTGTCTGCAGTTTTTCAGAAAAAATCCTCTGAAGGTTATATTTTTCATTGCATTTCATTATAGAAAAATAAGGATTCACTACTATTCACTATTAAGGTATTCTAACAATTAATTATTTGCTCTAATCGTTAGATATTTTAATTTGGAACACTATCGCATTCATTACTTATTTGGGACTGGGGAGCCCAGTCAGTTAAGCACTCGCTTAGCATACGGAAGGTCCCAGGTTCAGGTCCGGGCATCGCCAAAATAGCTGCCAACCTATAAACGGCCCATGCAGCCAAAAATGTCTGACGAGTAATACCCTGTGTAAGGGAGTGCACGTTAAATATCCTTCAAAGTCCTAACGCTGTGTACGATGTCGCCCTTAACGGTTGTGTTGGGTGCCTATTCAGGTGTTAGCTCGTCACCTGACTGTGGTTCTAAAATTATATGACGCCCTTCGCCAATAGCCCTCGTGTAGCTCTAGTGCGATAATAATTCAAACCTAACCTATTACTTACTTGAAAGTTCATATTGTGCCTATAGGTTATTTTGCCTTGCTCAGTGCAATAAAACTTTTGTTAAATTCTAAATAGGAGATAAGATGCTCTGGAGAGGATTGTTGGGTATGTTAGCCTTGAGGCAAATAGGGTACACCTTCCTTTTGACCCAGTACACCATAGGGTTGTAGTAGAAACACAAGGACACTCTAATATTAATGTTTAATTCACTGCCTGATACCAATTTTGAAAGCGTTTTGGAGTTAGTTGTGTTCTTTACAGCATGAATAAAATCTTTTAAAAAATGGGAGAATTATGTTATTTAATGTGTGCCTTGTAAGTAAAAAAAATCGCGCAGTGTAAAACAAAATTTATTTTATCTTGTGTTTTGTGCACCTTTACTCCTGACCAACGTAAGTAGGTAAAATAAAGAGTTCCATAAATAACTTGCGAATCCATCCTGAAAACATGTTTAAAACATTAATTTCGTTTGAGGCTTAACTGATTTGAAAATTATTTGAGAAAATTTGGCAATTTTAACAGAATGCAAAGTGTATTTTGGTTAAATTCTATTCAGATCATTTTGTATGTAAATATTAGGTTACAGGAGTTTCCAACCAGCGCAGATCTTTGTTTCTTTTACGTGTTCTATGGTTGCCGTCTCGATCGGATTTTATTTATTGACAGAAGCAGCTCATTTTTATCATATCGTAATTCACTGTCAACTACTTTCGATGCAAGTTTTCATTTATAAATGTTTAAAACAAAAATACAGCACAGCAAGAAGTTGTAATTTAGAAAAAATAACAGCTAAAATAATTTATTCTTAGTAAACACAATTTCGAATATCAACAAAAGTAATTCAAGAAAAATGAAAACAATACCGCTGAGCTGTTGTCAGATCCCTGAAATCAGGTATCTCAGGGAAATTCCGTGAAAAGATTTGGCATTTTTTTTGCAGTGTTACAATCTAATGATGGTTATAATTTTAATAAGAACAATAATCTCTCTCGTTTTATTATTTTTGTGATGTATTCTTATTTCTAGCTTACCAATATTAACATATTGCAGTTATAATTAAAACATAGTATGATTTTTTTTCAAATATAATTATTAAATTTGAAAAAATAAATAATTTTTTATAAATTTCTCATCCAATTTTAAACCGCCATTTTCTGAGCCACTAGATCAAAATTATTTTGTTTAAAAAGGAGCTCCTTACGCATAAATAAAAATAAATTGTGATACCATCAATTTTTAACTAGCTGTTTAAAGGAGGGGGGAAGGGGTAAAAAAAATCGTTAAAATCGCATGATTAATTGACACTCCCTTATTCTTACCTTCCCTCCTTTTGTCAAATTACTAGTATTATTGAATGGAAACTAGACTGGCAATAAATAACTGAAGTTATGAGTGTTTTTAGGCTATTGGGAAATTCCTTTATTTTACTTAAATATAAAAATGAAATATCAATTTATAACAAATTCAAAAAATCTATTTTTATGAAATGCAAGCATGGTCATGTTTCAAACTTTACATTTTTTTTTCAGGCACCAGAAGCAAAAAGGACAATCCATACTATACAATCCAATCATTCTCCAGAAGAAAGTCAGTCACTATTTCGGAAGCCCCCAACTGCCATTGTGAACCCAGTGACCACAGGTCCTGATAGACAGCCTTCCACCAGCTCTGATACATCACTCGGAGAATATCAAAGTAAGAAAGTGAGGAAATCGAGGAAAAAGTCTGTTTAATAAAATGTATGTTTTTGTAGGTCTACTTTAAATATGAACTTTCTATAAGTTCATAAGAGCATCTTAACTCTTAAGGTTTTTCAAATAATGTCTAGTGTTTGTTTCTTCTGTACATATCCCCCACAATTTTTCATAAACTTATTAATAAATTTTTTTTATGTGTCAATGTGTTTCTTTCTTTTGGGGGATTTTTACTGTTGAGAGCTTCTCGCACACAAAAAAATTGAGCAAACTTAACTCTTATTGCTTCAGAACTGACTAGAATTTATAATTAGGGTAATGTATAATGTTAATTAATGATCATTGAAATTTGTTAGAAATTTTATATGCTATTTGTTTTTATTTTTCAAATTACTTTGTGATTTTTTCACTTGAAGATTTTTCTTTTACAAAGAAAATCATTTACATTGTAACCTATATATATCTAGCAAGTTGTTATATTAAATTTGTGTTTCATTGTTTTTTATAGGTCAAGATACCACTCCAACTAGCTCTAATTTTATCTCGGCAGCAGTGACACAGACATCTCTGCCTGCACCCATAGATTCAAGCGCAGTAAGTAGTTTGATGCTTGAAGATAGCTTTTGTGATTTTGTAGAGATAAGATATAATTTTTAAGAACTGATATTTAATAAACTTAAAGTTATTTGTTTTGAATTATTGTCCTAAAAAAGTTTTAGTAAAGATAAACACATATATTGCCCATAAAACAAGATACTGGGGAGCAGAAACAGTACCGTCAAAGCGGGTAACTTTGGCCACGGAGGGTAACTTCGGCCACTCGTCGGAAAAAGATTTGTTTCTTAATTTCTCTTCATAAAATGATCTCATCTTAAATTGTTTTACATTTTTGGAAAGGTAAAAACATCGCCTTTCATTTCATATAAAGAAAATTCTCATTCTAAATCTGGCAATACTTCAAATGCTGTTTTCATTCTTGCGAGCATAAAATGGCAAAATCTATCTCTTCCAACTTTTGTCTGGAACACTTAAAAATATATTGAAAATATTTAAATAAAACACTCTATTCGATTCTTTTATTTATGGGGAAGAATATTACAAAGTTTGTTTTATTCTAAATTGAATACTTTTTATGCTGTAATAAAATATTTGTAATTGGGAAGCTTTTGCCGATGAATGCGGGTAACTTTGGCCATATGTAAATATTTCTTTATGGAACTTTGCAGTTTAAAAAATTTATGTAAAAGTGTATTCTGTTTAACTACTTTTAAAAAATTCTTACTTTTATGATTATACATTTTTTAGATATTTAAAAAAAAATATCACAATTTTAAACATTAAAAAGATAAAGATAGAATGCAAAAATCGTATAACACTCTAAATTGCAAATGTCGAAAGGTAAACATTTTCAGATTCCATATTATGCATATATTATTTTTCCCCATTTAATAATAAAATCGTTTGCTTTTTATAAAAATATTTGTTATTAAATCGTGCTTCAAAAAAGTTCTTTTTCCTTAATAAAATCAAAATTTATTTTTCTTTTAAGCGACAAGGAATACTAGTATTCATCGTGTAATGCCATTCCACGACACACTGCAATGTAAATGTTAAGTTATATACAATTTTTTAATAACTATATGTCTTATTACTTTGTTATTTTTTGGTTTAAACGTTTTAATATTGCTATTTAATTCGGAAACACAGGCTTTAATGATGTTAAAAAGTATGTTTCTTATATATTTCATGGGCGGCCAAAGTTACCCTCCCGGCCATTAACAGTGTCCTAATTTTTTAAATCAATACCAATTTTTTATTAATTTATAAAATTTAACAAAAATGCTTGAAAATTATTCCTAAAAGTACAATACTTAGAATGCATAATGATTTTTAAGTGTTTAAATCGTTTTTGTAGTTAAATTTTTCTTCTTTTGTAAAAAACCTATGATTTTGGCCAAAGTTACCCGCACTGACGGTACCTTTGTTCTTTTGTAAGAAGAATTCTTTCAACTGTAATAAATTAGTGTTATCAATTAGAAAGTTATATAAAATTTTATTAATTAGATTAATTTAAAAGTTAACATTTAGTTATTAACCTTTAATATGCAATTAATATCTAATAAACCAAATTAACTCAGTTTTAAATGAAACATCATCCTTGTATTTCATAAAAAGTACTAGCTAGCAAAAATAAAAGGTTAATCAGGAAACCTTAATGGACTACATTTCTTTGTCAGGTGAAGATAATCTTCTTCTAATGTGAGATTGCAATTTTGAAGACATCTTAAACCTTATTTCATCTTCTAAATTTTACTTAATTTTTAATTAATTTTAACTTATATTTATTATTTATTTCAATTTTAAAGGCATCTTAGTGTAACCTAACCTTATTTCATCTTCTAAATTTTACTTAATTTTTTTTATCTTTATTATTTATTACAAATTTATGGTTTAAACCTGTTGCTTATTGAAATTTAAGTTTAGTTTCAGTTGATATAGAATGATAATTGAGGAAATAATTTTTCAGTGGTGTTAATGTTCTGGAAAATTAGAAGTCCTATGCCAATTCTTTTTTTAGGCGCTATTTTGTCCGAAATTTTTTGGCCCACACGTGGCCCCCATGAGTATATGTGGTATTAATTAACTAAAAAAACAAATGGCTAATCAGGATTTTTTGTAATTCATTGTTAAAATCAAAATAGTATATTTTCCACACTATTTTTCCACTTGGGCACAATTTCCCCCATCTAGGATTGCCAGATTGGACATGTGCTGCACCTCCGATTAGAATTGGCCCTATTTGTTATAAGCCTTATTGTTTAATTTTATTCATGTTTTAATTTTTTATTGAGATTTTCATTTTCAAAGGCTAAGTATGTGTAACTTTCAATAGTTTTAAAATTTGGGATAAATAAATTTAAACATGAAGTCATGCCCACCCATTAGTTGTAAAATAAATCAAACTTTAAATTTTTCATTCCTTTTGTTTAAATTATACATATATATTTATGTAGGTATCTGTAAGTTCTTATACACCAATTGTACCACCACTAAATATGCAATGTCTGGAGGATTTGGTTGAAAAAATATCAAAATCAACTTTTCTAAAGGTAAGTTATCTTTGAAAATGCAATTGGGTCATTCTTAAAAAAAAGGAAGGGGGCAGGCTTTAAAAGAACAGTCATTTCGTAACAACAAACTTTAATAAAACTAACTCATAACAATCAAATCAATAGCTCCAAAATATTTAAAGTGCACATCGCTTAAAAATATAAGCCAACAATTACCCGGATGTCCAACGTCACATTGATATCGCAGTGGCACTACCGTAGTCCAACGTTACAATATCACAGTGCTGCCACAGAGCAGTATAACGAAGGATTTTCTGTACTTAATAAAAATTGGTATTTTGAGTAAATAATGGTGCAGCTATAATGTAATGGTTTGCTATACTTATCGAGTTGTAAAAAATATGAAGTGGAATGTTTAGCATATTTGTGCATTTTCGCTGTTTGACAACGAAATTTAAAACTCCAAATCAAGACTGGCCATTATATCATAGATATTCCTAACGAAAGAATAAAGTAAATTCATATTTCACAAGTAACTGTTATTTTGCTTTGCATAATGTTGCATCGGCTGCTTAATGTATATTTCTAATGATGGAGAATGGAAATTATTCTGTTCAACAGAATCTGCAAGGTCGTAGCGATAGCCAAAGAAGTTGCCAACATGAAAGAAATCGTAGAAGCCACGCTAAATGAATATGTTGATTAGTATAGATAAATTTAGTTATGGACATTTTATTTATTAAAAAATGTAGTGTATTGAATGTAGTTCAGTAATTATTGAAGTTTAATGAGCAGGAAGCATGTTCTATTCAATGCGGATTGTATAGATGAGCATTCCTGCATGGGCAGTATCCTCATATTAGTCTTGCATGTTTGTTTGCAGAGCAAAAAAAGAGGAATTGCGTAGCTTTAATTTTAAAAAAAGTGAATTTTGCCCTTTTTTGAAGAATAATCTAATTACAGTAGATCTTCTTAATTCCACAATACTTTTGCTGATGAGATGATGATTTTGATTTGTTTTTTGGATTTTCAGTTATTTTCCTAGTTTTAGAACATCAAATTTTACAAAAGCGCCAGGATTTTAGATCATATTTTGGATGACTGGATCATATTTGGCTGACTGGTGTTCTACTATCATGTTTTAGTTAAAATATTCAAGTTTATCTTTAATTCATTTGTTTTTCACAACTACATTAACTGCTTTTTATTATAGCACCATTATATGGTAGTTACCACAAGTATGTTCCTGGACGAGCTGGATAATATTGATATGTTGAAAGATCTCACTCTAGCAAGTAAGAAAAGAGGCTTTGTTTAATTTAAATAAAAAAATATATTATGTTCTTCATTTATTTGTATTTCACTACTCATTTTCTGGTATTGCAGAGTTCTCCCAGCTCAAAAATAAAATCTGATTTGTAAAACATAAAGTGCTAGAAGATATGCGTATTTAAATCCTACTTTTCTATTAATTAAGATGTATTACTTAATAAAAATTAAAACTTAACTTGCTTAGTACTGAATTGTTTATACATTCCAAATTACTCCTTACTATACCTATCCTAAGGGCATCTTAGCTTGTATGGAATTGAATATATTTCTTTTGGTAACTTATAGAAATGTTATGTAAATATTCCAAAGAGTTTGTCTTGTTATGATAATTTAAAATGTCTCTAATGCCTTTCTTTTATACTATTAGGATGTGGACCTCCGCATTTATTTATGCCATTTATCGTATTGAAAGAGCTTGATCGAATGAAAAAATCTCCTGACGGGCAGGAAGTAAGTAATGCAATGCTACTAATGTAAGAAAGTAAAAATTGCTTACTGCTAGAGTTTAATAGATCTACCAAGTTTATAATTGGATCTTCTAAGAAAAATACAGCATATGTATGGATGCTACTTATAGTGTTTTTTTTTTAGTGTCGATGTTCAAAGCTAAAAAAAATTGGCAGATAGTATTTCATTAGTTTGATAAGCTGGTAAAAGTGGATGACAGTAGTATATTAAAAGAAATCTTTTGTTCAAAACCCTTAAAAAGGGACGACCCCAACTACGATGGTTCCATGATGTATTTGGTCCTGAAAACTGGGAGGGCTGGGGAGCCCAGTCGGTTAAGCACTCGCTTAGCATGCGGAAGGTCCCAGGTTCAGGTCCGGGCATCGCCAAAATAGCTGCCGACCTATAAACGGCCCGTGCAGCCAAAAATGTCCGACGAATAATACCCCGTGTAAGGGAGTGCACGTTAAATATCCTTCAAAGTCCTAACGCTGCGTACGATGTCGCCCTTAATGGTTGCGCTGGGTGCCTATTCAGGTGTTGGCTCGTCACCTGACTGTGGTTCTAAAATACAACGCCCGTCGCCAATAGCCCTTGTGTAGCTCTAGTGCGACGATAATTCAAACCTAACCTAACCTGAAAACTGGAAGAAATCAAAGTTTAGATGCAATTGGAGGTGAATGGAAACATCAGGATCTGAAGGCTTGGTCATGCCATGAATGATAATACCAATTGGTTTCATATGCTAACTCACATTTAAAAATCGATTTGGAAAAATTATTCTATTGATGTTAAAGGTACAAAATGAACCCATATGCTATATTTAAGTTTTCTGGGTATTGTAACCTTATTATCCCTGCAGGATGTATGGCTCCTAGTAGTCCAACTTTAAAAAAAATCATTTAAAAAAAATTATATATGTTTAAAAAAAATCTGATTTAATTATAATATAGCATTTTTGGTAAACAATAAATTCCTCTCAAAAATAAGAGAAATCAAACTTTCTTTTCACTATTGTTGAGTGTAATTGTGTAGTATAATAATTTAATTTTATGTATTAGTACATTGATTATGTGGACTTAATTTGGTCCATAGAATAATAATTTAAACATTTTCAATAACATTGACAACATTTTATGATTGGTTTTTTCCCCCTCTTTCTTAACCTCAAAAACCATTGAGACCCCATCCTATCAATGTTCAATTTTGTTTTGTTTTTATGTTTTAAGGTAGTGTAATTCCTATTTACTGTTAGTCAAATATATATTATTACAATGATTTGTTGTAAAAAAAGGGACACATGACCCCTGTATAATAGTGCAATACTTAACCCTTTCAGTCCCAAAAATTTACTACACTACAGAAACATATATTTCACAAAATAAGCTTATTTTAGGCCAAATATACGCGTTCCATAAGAAAAAAAAATCATTAAAAAATTTTATATGGTTTTTGAAACAATGCCAAAAATTTGTAACTGTGGAAAACAACAAAATAAAAAAATATATACTACCTAAAAACACTTCGAGTTATATATTTTAAGGTATCTGACCATATTATTAAAAAAAAATTAGTAATTATTTTTACCGAAATAGTTTAAATTGTGTTTTAAATATGTGGAACTGAAGTGAACTCATCAAAAATCAGGTGAAACGCTTGTTGGCTATTTTCTAAATAAAAAAATAGTAGTTCTGACTTCTATTGAGATTAATGTAAAATATTGTCTAATAGAACAAAGTGTGGAGAATCGAATGATGTGTGTTTGGATGTCATAACGGGACACAAACATTTTGAAAAAAATATTGAAAGTGATGATGCCAAATGGCATCACTGGGACTAAAAGGGTTAAAGAACTACTGTATTTATTATTCTGTATCAACCAGCTGACCAAGAAATCTGAGAAACACTGTCATTCAGTTACAATTCTGAATGATGGTGTGCCTCCCTGCATGACGGTTGATGTGAAGTAATGTGATTAATTATTTAAATACCAGCTTTTTTACAGTTTCTGTTAGTCAAATTTATTTATTTAGAATTATTTTATAAATTTAAAGCATTTTGCCTAGACTGCCTTGCACAAGTATGTGTTAATATGCATAATATGCAAGTATTGTAAATATTATCACATTTTTTAAATGTTCTAATTACTGTATTCTGTTATATTTAGGCTTACTTGGCACGCAGAGCAATCAGGGTTGTACATGACACATTGAAATCTGCTCACCCAAGGTTTCATGGACTGAATGCTAAACAAGTATGCTATTTTCATTTATGAGATGTTGAATTGTGATCTATACAGTTTCTTTGTACTGAAGGCAGCCAAAAATCGTTCTGAAATCTGGACAAATTTGCAGTTTCGTAAGGATGGTGAAATTATCAGTTATTTTGCCATAAACTGTAAAGCTTTGGAAAAGAAAGAAGACATAAAAAAAATATTTAATGTTACTGATTTTGGAAATAGATAACTTTTTTTTAATAAACATTAATGTATAGGTTTTCTTTTACATAAATATTTCTTTTTTCATAAAAAAAAATTACTAATGGTTGCTTTTTTTTTTACCGAGACTCTTTAACATCTAGAGTCTTCCACTATAAGCCAATCGGCACCAGGGCAAGAGGGAGGCCCAAACTTAGATGGATTGACTGCGTAGACGAAGATTTCAGAACGATTAAAGTGCAAAACTGGAGGTCGGCTTCCAAAACAAGATCAGAATGGAAGAAGATTCTGAGGAAGGCCC
Organism: Hylyphantes graminicola; assembly: GCA_023701765.1. Classification (NCBI taxonomy): domain Eukaryota; kingdom Metazoa; phylum Arthropoda; class Arachnida; order Araneae; family Linyphiidae; genus Hylyphantes; species Hylyphantes graminicola. The sequence continues at coordinate 10,303,354 of CM043122.1, forward strand.
TGGCCCACAAAGGGCTGTCGAGCCAATAAAGAAGAAGAAGAATGGTTGCTTTTATGATCTGAAAGGGGCCATCTTCCAAGTTGTGCAGTTTAATGAATGTTTATTAAATTATTGCTTATTAATTTGAATGTTAATTCTTTCTTATTAAAATTCTTTCTTAAAACCAAAATTAAAATTTTATTGCGCATCTCCTGGAATTTTGTAACAATAGTTCAAAAAAGGGTTGCTAATTTTTAATAAAAAATATTGAAGCATATTAACAGACAGCTTGGCCAAATTGAATAATTGTGGTTTATTTGGAGCGTAATAAAAATCTAACATGTTGAACTAATGAATAAAAGCATATATTGTAATACAAACCCAATAATATGATCGTCCACTTCCAAAATTTTACTGATTTATGTTCTTAATACGTTGTAAATAATATTGTTGCGTATGGTTATGATTAGTTTAAGAGCGACTTTCGTATTTGTATACTTGATCTTGTAATTAGTTGAAGTTCCATTTATCTTTTGTAAACATTCGTTTCATTAGATATGTATCTAAATTCTTATAGTTGATCTTTAAATTTAACTAGACTTTGTCAAAACAAATCTTTGAAAAAATGAAGCCACACTTTTAATAAAATCTTTTACTACAGTTGAACCTTGTTAATGGAACTTGTTTTAACGCAAAATTTCGCTTGAGAAGCTGTAAGCATTTCCATGGCCTAAAAAGCTTTGAGCTTATGCTTAAAAATCCCTTAATGCGAAATCCCTTTCTGCAAAAATCCACTTAACATTAGTTCAAGGATGCAACCACGACCAAAATGAGTGACCAATTAGCCGTGTACGAGATTTTGGAGGGGTTAGGTAAATATTTGGGAATTGCATCCTTTCCATTTCCGGTCAATTTTGGAACACCCTGTATTATATTATAAAATTAGAATAAATTTTAGATGTTATTTTTTAAAACTATTCATGGGTTAAAGGGGGAAAAATTCTGGTCGGTTAACAATGTTTCAGTGCTCTCTTCGAGTTTACATTAACGAGGTTCGACTACTTAAAAAGAAAAAAAATGTACATTTTAATTGTCTTTCTTTTGCAGGCAGAAGATTGCAAAACTACTACACCAGAATTGCAAACGTCATATACTTTTCAATACTCTAGAAAAAATTATGATCGATATATTGATGTGTGTAAAGTTATACAAAAGAAAGGTGAGTCTTTCATGTGTCTGTTAAAAGCTGTGTGTCAGGAATTTTACAGGGTCATTGACTTATTATGTAAGATTTAAAAGAATTTCCAGTCAATTAAACTGTTTCCACTCTCATTAGTGCTTTAACCCTTTCGCTACGAAGGATTTTTGCTTAATCGTAATATTTGGTAGGAATAACATTATCGAATCCTTAGTTGTTCGAGCGTTTTGGGGCGCTTCAGTAACAAAAGGGTTAAGAAGATAAACCAAACATAACATTTAATTCTATATTAAACATTTACATGATAATTCGACTAGTTTCATTTATTTTCTTTCAAAAATTCACTAATTCTTAATGGTTGCAAAACCTATATTTCAAAAAATATACAGTATTCCTTGCTTTTAAATATAGGCAAAACATTTTATGTTAACATAAAACATCAAATTCATATAATGCCTTAAACCCAACTTAACCAAGTGAAATACCACTTAAAAAACAAAACATAACAAAAAAAAAAGCTTCAGTTTAAGGAATAGGTTGTACTAAATCATCATTATTCATTAATAATTCTTTAAATGTAAATAAATAGCGATGTTTGCTTTTAATATATAAAACAAAATGCATGGAATGCTCTCTGCCTCTTTCTAAACAAATAATGCAAACTATGAAAAAATCCTATTTTAATATTATGATGTCATTTTAACACTCTAATGCATATTGTTGCAATATGGCAACAAGTAACATAATCCACTGTATTCTATTAAAGTAGAGCTCCCTCTCGACAAATTTATGTTTTTTCATCTATTCCATTCCATTTTAAAGTTTAAGAAACTAATAACCCTCATAGATGACAGTAGTAAAATTGTATTCAAAGTTAAAGAGTGAAATTATGTCTTTGGCAGTATTCAAAGTATGATAATAATAGTACTAAATACAAATAAATTGTTTTAAAAAAATAGTTATAGTTCAAGAGGGTTATTTTAAAATATATTTAGTAGTTTTATAATCATTCTTATCAAATTGGAATTTTGTAATTGGTTTTTGCATGTGGCAAAAAATTTAAAAATTGAAATTATTTTAATTTCAATGCAGTTATTTTTTTTCAGTATTTTTCCCACAATGTATCAAAGATACAAATATATTTTTACTGGATGAAAAAAAAATTCAGGCATTACAGAGTTACCTTGCATACCACAAAAATAATTTGTCCTTTTCCTTTATTTTTAATAAATGTGTCATGATCAAGTGTAATGTATGATGATTGAGTGTCAATAGTGATTGAAAAAGAATTGGAAAATGGCCTTCTCATGCTTTGGGGTTTCTAAATAAGTTTTAAATTTTAGTTTTATTTTAATAAAGCAAAGTGAAACTTTTTCTGAGATTTTCAATGACTTATGGTTCTGATAGGTTAATTTTTTTTTGACATATCACAGTTGTCTGTAGCATTTGTAGTTTGGGATGCAAAACTGGAAGACCGACACACATAGCTCTTAAGCCAGTAATCCATTCACGCTGTAGCTATGCTGTAGCTGGATTTGGTGACGTCATTTGCTGTATCTAGCGTGGATGGAAGTTTCTTGACTTATGGGTTATTTCTCTCAATAAAAAGTAAACAAACAAGAAAAGTAAGTTAAAAACCACGGATAATTAAAAACTAAATGACTCTTATGACTGCTCATGCCCGAAACCAATTTACAGCTTTGATATCGCTTGGAAAACAATTCAAAAATCCAGCTTCAGAAGTACAGCTTTGACCACTCGCGCATGCGTACTAGTGACAGTTACGTCACAAAATCCAGCTGCAGCGTGAATGGATTACTGGCTTTATTGTGGCTTCCACTTTCTATGTTATAAACCTTGTGTGTAGCGTAAAAAAACCAAGATAACTTTTTGAAGCAAATACAAACACAAGTCATGCTTAAGTGTCTCTGTATTGCCTTGCCTTTTGAATATTTTATAAAGCACATAAAAATATTTAAACTTGTTAAAAATTGCATTGGTTATACATTAAAACTTCTACAACAGACCACCTCTATTAAGCGACCACCTCCGCTAACGGGCAATTTTTCAAGTCACCAATTTTTCCCCCTATACGCTTAATGTTAAGAATACCTCTCGGACAGACCTGACCAACCTCCGGTTACGACCACATTACAGGTCTCATCCGAGGGTCACTTTTCCAAGAAGTTTTGCTTTCCCGCCGCCAATGGTCATTGTTTGCCCTTTTCATCCATTGAATTACCTTTATCCATATTTGCTAGCGGAAGGTTCGCCAGCCTGAAAATTAGAACAAATTCAGCCCTCTCCCCTGTTTGCTGTTAAAATGGATCATTTCGAAAGACCCTTCCACAAATTGCCCTAGTTGTCAATAGGAAGCTTCTTTCACTTTACTGCAGTTAACAATTGTAAGGTAGGGACCCATGTTGACATCCATAGCCAAAGTAACGCTTGGACCCGCCCTTCCAAAAACAAATCACTTATACAGTGTTATAATTCTTGTTCCTTTGTGTGTTAACCACTTAATCTAATAAACCATTTTATTGATCATTGTCACACAAGCAAAGGGCTAACGCTGATGGCAAAGAGGTAGATAAGTTAGGTAGGTAGCTATATTTTAATTATCGTCGCACTAGGCTACACGAGGGCTATTGGCGACGGGCATTTTAATTTTCAAGGAGTTTAAAAAACTCACAGAATAGAGTAACACCAGTGAAATTTAAATTTGCAAAACACGAAAGACGTTTCAATAAATAGTGTTTTTACAAAACTTTAAAAAAAAAACAAATTGAAATATGAGGTACTTTCCGAAAAATCGAAAATTTTTTTTTATTATTTTAAAAGATCTTATTTTAAAGGAAAAAAAGTAGGACCTAGTTTTTGGATATAAATAAAATAACTTAATAAAATGATGAAAATTGTATATTTTTCTTAATTTTTAATACTAAACCATTGTTTTTAAAATTAATTTGACCAATTAAGCAGCTCAGTGATGAAACTTCTCAAAGAGACCACCCTCCCTCAACGACCGATTTTCCTCGGAACATAGGGTGGTCGATCCCGAGAAGTTTTACTGTATATATTAAGTTTTTGTTTCTGAAAGCTCAAGTAACTATGCAAAAAATTCAAATACATTTATGTTTGAATTTTCAGTTCCACATGAAAAAGTAATTTTATTGACAAATGACGAGGATTTATCAAAGATAGCGAAGGATTATAATATCATTACCCATGATTGGGAGTCATTGATGAAAAACATCAAACCTGATATTGATCCTGTTAGTAAGTACTATAGTTACAATTATTTGTTAGTATAAAATTGTAGCTTTTTGTCCCATCACTTTATATTTTATTTTAATTTCATTAAGTTTTTTATGGCATTGATTTTAATACTGTACTTAAATTTAAAAAAAAGTTTTTAATAAAATGTACTTTTTGGGGGAGTTGATGGCGTTAAGCTTACTGAAATTAAAAATTAATCAAAGCTTAACAGAATAATTAAACATGCTTTTCCAGAAAGTGTTATTCTTTTTACTAAATTGGTCAGGAGGTATCCAAGTAATGCTAGTAATAAATATAAATGCTATACTTTCACACAAACAATTAAAAAGTCTAGTTGCTGTATGTGTATTAATTAGTTTTATATTGAATATTGTTTATAGCAGCATTCGTCAATACAGTGTTATAATTCTTGTTCCTTTGTGTGTTAACCACTTAATCTAATAAACCATTTTATTAGTGTGAAAAATTATTGGTGTTATAAGTTGATGCTTGAATAATAATGGAATAGAATTACCTTAAGTACCTTAATGTTTAGGTAACTTTACCTCTTTAATTTTGTTATCATGACTTAAAAAAATTATGTCTTTATGATGTTTTTAAACCTTTTAGTCTATTAATTTGGACAATTTTATTTTTAGGAGAATTCCCGGAAAACTTTGAATTACGTTATAAACCCTGGCGAAATATAACTGATGAAGAAAAAAGTAAATTTTCTCACGATAAACCGGTTAGTTGATATTTTTGTGCACTACTAGTTTAGCTAGTGACTTTTGATTGCAAAAGCTAGAAATTTTCTTTAGCTAGACATTTTAAAACATATATAGTTTGCAAATACAAAAATTTGGAAATACTTAGATATTTCTTAACACTATTTTTTTGGACAAGAAATGTAACATTTTGATTGCAATTTATAAAACAATGTTAGTTTAGGATATATAATTTTTTGTTGTTGATATTTTAACTTATTTACTATTCTTTACTTATTAGGAAGTTATTGAATGCAAATATACATTTATTTAACCAAGCAAAGGATTTTTATTATTAATTAGGACCCAATTGTATACATTGAAAAACATTAAACTTTTCAGGGAGAGCCCACTTACTTGGAACTAAAACACTCTGGGCATGTAATAGTAGATCAGATAATGACTTATAGAAAGGTATGCATATTTTGTTAACTACTCTGTGTATTTAATTGTTTTCTTTTCAGCCTATTTAGATGCTATCTAGTATCTAAAATAACAGGTAGGGGAGACCGGGGCACAATGGACATCTTTTTCATTTTTTGCACTATAAGTACAAAAATAGTCATCCCACTTGTTCAAAAAAGGTGTATATAGTTCATATATATCCTGGTTTAAAAATCCATTACCTAAAAATATAATTTTAAATATTTTTTTCTGAACAATGGACCGCATCATGGGGTACAATGGACCATGGTATTTTTTGCTGAAAAAAATTTATCTGCACTTTTCAAAGATTCACATACATATAAAATAATAATTTTCTTTTGACTTTTAAGTATCCAATTGCATTAAAATTTCTTTTAGAGAGAAGCCTTTCCATCACTTCTTTTGGCTCTGTTCCTTCACTAGTCTTTCTAATTCTGTTGCGTGGCATTTCTGATCAAAAAATTAGTAAAAGCATTAAATTTTATCTTCCAACTTATAAGATCATTTTAAAGTTTAAACAGTTATTTATTGCTATACAAAGCACCACCAAAAGTGCATTGCCAAACTGTGGATCAAGGAATCTTCGTTTTTATGTGAGATTAATTTTTTAACCTTTTTAAAGCCTTCAATTAATCAATGTGGTGAAACATTTTACTAACAAAATTTCAATTTTGTGCATTTTACCAATTCTGAAAAAATTTGTTTGTTTGGTACTTAATTATTTTATTTATAACTACAACAAATAACTCAAATTTTTGAAAGTAAAAAAATCAACCGTAATCAAATATTAATTAAAAAATTTATGATACTGTACTTGTACTTCTGTTATGTAAATGTGTACATTTATTTTTATACCAACTCAAATTTCTAAACTTGTTGTTTTAAATACTTTAAGACTCTAATATCACATTCAATTTTAAAAATACTTTTCTCATGTAAAACACTTATTGTTTTTAATCATATGTAAATTAAAACATCAGTTTACTAATAATTAGTTGCTTCTGGTTTAAAAAAAAAAAGACAAAACAAGCACTATTAGTAGATGGGGAAAAAAATCTATTACATTCAGAAGTGAATATTAGAATATATATTAAAATATTTTACTACTATAGCATATTTAACTTTTAATAATTAGGAAGGACTTGCATCAATATTTTTTTATTTATTTTGAAATCAAAAGTATTTCTAAAGTTGCATGGGGTACAATGGACCATGGTCCACTGTACCCCAGATTTTGTGGTCCATAGTGCCCCATATTGTAGTTGAACAAAAGCAAAATTAAAATATGCTGTATTTTGATTTCAGAAATTTATTTATAGATTATATAGAATGACAAATATCTTATCTTTCAACTATGCTAAGCCACCTTGTCCAACTAATGTTATTTTAATGATAAGATAATTTCTAGGAGCAAGCTTTTTTTACTTTCACCTGGTTAATACACATCAAGAATAAAAAAATGGCAAATGTGCGAGTTAAAAATATGGTTTTTCATAATAACTATATTGAGACTATTATACCATCTATGAATTATAATAAGAAATAATTTGGAAAATATTCAAAGTAAATAATAGGGGGTGGTCCATTGTGCCCCGGTCTCCCCTACTGCTCGAGCGGTTTAGGGTACTGTGAATTGGTTTTTTTTTTGTAATTGTCCACCGATACATGGCTGATTGTCAATTTTCTAACATCTTTTAATTGAAATATAATTTCTACCCACAACTTTTTAATTTGTCCCTCAGTAAGTTCAATACAGTGGTAAAGCGGCAGTCTCGCTTCTTGTTTGTGATGTTGGACATTCTCCAAGAGCTCAAGTCTAGTAGTATGGGATTATGTGGTATGCTTTTTGATTGCAGAATAATACTTCATGAAGAGAAAGTACAGGTTAAACATCTCCAAAGTCCCTAACTGTGTACAATGTCACCTTTAACAGTTGTGTTGGGTGCCTACTCGGGTGTCGGCTCGTCACTTGACTATGGCTCTAATATTACGATGCCAGTCGCCAATAGCCCTCATGTATCTCTAGTGTGACGCTTATTCAAATTAAACGAAACCAGAAATCATTCCTCAAACATTTTCCATTCATCTCCTGGTGCTAGTCCACTGTAAGTTTTGACTCAAAAATATTAATTGGGCCGATTGAATGAAACCTTCAATGGATGATCCAGCATGACACATAGTGAACTGGGAACCTTTTCAAACATGAACCTTTACCCTTTGTCTGTTAAAAACTGCCATGCAAATTTTTTTTAATGATTTTCATCCAGGAGCATCATCTAAGCAGACCAATGGTCAAGAATTCATTTCACTCCGAAATGGAAGTATTTTTCATTTTAAAAAATCATTCGAAAAGCCATACCATTTCGTTCCATTATGAATTTACGTTCATCATCACTCTTTTTATATTTGAATCCCAATTTCCTAAGAAAAGTTGTATAACTGTACCTGATTGTAAAAGGCCTGCACAGTATGTTGCACACTATTTAAGTTGAGATAGGTGATTTCTCCTACAGGCTTCTTTCGTGGAAGAGATTTTTTTTGGTAATTCAAACAACAGTGTATTCTCAACATTAGCAGCTTTTGTTTTGGCCGCTTCCACACAGATTTTCTGAACTGTACTCTGAGAAACTCCAAACACATGTTAAAAATACACTACAAATCACAAACGAAGTAGTGAGACTGCAGCTTTACCACTGCTCACTAGTGAACTTACTGAGGACCAAATTAAAAATGAAGTTGCGGATAGAAATAACATTTCAAGTAAAAGATGCAAGAAAATTGACAGAAGAAGCAATCTCGATCTCGTTAGGATAAAAAATAATAAATTTATTGCAGACATTTTTAAGTTTTTTTTTATATCTCAACCCTGAAGAAAGTTTTCAGAATTTAAGACTTCTTCCTAACTTTCACTCATGAGTTAAACTAAGTATTGTGTTTTAACATAATTTTTTTTTATTTTAAAAATATTTAACTTGTTTTGTTATTTCATTATTTTTAATTTTTCTATGAAAAATTATGATTTAAAGCTCTGGCCCATCTATAGCAATTTATTACTAAATCACTATTTCCCAAAAGAATGAAAATCAATGGTAATAAGTCATTTGATTCTTAGAAATTTTAACGAAGAATGAAATGCTTACCGAACTATTCCGTTTTGTAACTAGTGTAAGTTTTATAATAAACTGACCAAGTTGTGCCATTTGTTTTTTATTTTTTAATTCTTCCTCCTACAATTATTTTAAAAGAGTTTGAGTTTTTTTATCAAGAAAATAATTGTGCTTATTTCTTGCATTGTATTTATGCAGTATCATTCATTTTTACTTAAAGTTCAGCTTGTCTTTAGGAAATTGATAAACTGATGGAAAGGGCTCAACAGCTATTAAAGGATGTTCTTGATCCTATATTAGTAGCAGAATTGGGAAAAGTTCTTGATGAAATGTGGTAAGTTTTCTTGTTTATATGTTTGAATTGCCGTTATTATTACTTTATGCTATTCATTTATTTATTACTAAATATTTAAATATTTGAAGTAAAACAATCTTTTTTTTAGTTTGAATTGTGTCGTAAATCGAAATCTTCTAAAGGAAATTGTTAAAGCTTATATCACGTAATGTATATTTTTATTTATTTATATTAGTTTGAAAACAACTATTACTTACTATTTCTTATAATGAAATACTTTTTTAATGGTGCAGTACTCAGTTGCAATATTATGCTTACAAATATGGTGTTTTTCTGGGTCTTAAACTTTAGAATTCCATATTCAATGTTTTGCTTTCTTAGAGATTCTTGTGAAACAAACCTCTGATTACTTATTTTAAAGACTTTTCATGCTAGAAATTTTGGCAGCCAACATTACTTCTTTAATGAAAGAAAATGAGTTTGAATCTGATAAATTTTTGGGATTTGGGTGTAACAGTCATATGGGTGCCACTCATCTGTCTGGGAGATGGAATTCCGTCTTTTTGAAAAACTGGCCGAACACTTTGTAGGCAAATTAAGACTTTTTATCAGCAGTGACGTCACATTAGCAACTTCAGGATGCTTTGTTTTGTATTTTTCACCAGCGCTCGCCTATGCAGAGTTGTCAAGTCTCCTGATTTTAGTCTGTCCTACCGCCTACCCACTTTACAGTGTTTACCGATTTTTTTTTAGCTATTTCAGGATTTTAAAAGAATTTCAATAAATTTAACTTCTAATGATTAGAATACACTAAGATGTCTTCAAATATCGGTCAAAGGCCAGTGAAATCCTCATTAGAAGATAATCATCTTCACCTGATCAAAAATATGCGATATATATTCAAATTTTATTAGTTATTTCAAGTCCACTAAAATAGCAATCTTTTTCCAAAAAAATTACAATAATTTAAAAGAATTATTTATAAGGTTTTTTTATTTATAAATAAGTAAAATATTCTTGCAAACAAGCAACTGTGTGAATATATTGTCACATAAAAACCAAGAAGTTCACTAGATGTATAAATTTTTTTTGCATAAGAAAATAATAAGTTTCTGTATAAATGTGTGACCAAGTATTTATTAAGAAGATTCATAATCTTTTATCTAATCTAATTATTTGTTTAATTATTTTGTAAGTACTATACATTTTTATTTATACAGTGAAACCTCTAAGAACGACCATCCTCCCGTTACCTAATAAATCGGTCATAAGTGGAGGTTGGTAGCTCCCAGAGTACAAATATTTGATTTGGAAGAAGGTTGAAATATCATTTTACAACGTATTATCCATTATTTATTACAAAATTCATTATTTATTAATTCGCAAATAATGTGCACAAAATTATACCAACTTACTTTTGAACAAACTGTATAGTATGTAAAAAAAATACTGTACTAACTTATTTTAACAAACTAGTGTGAACTAATTAAACCTTTTTAAAGTAAGCAGAAATTTCTGACTTTTTCACTTTTTTCGATTTTTCCCAAATTACTTATTTTTCTAATTTATTTTATAATTAAAAAAAAGACGTAATAAAAAGATATTTTTTCATGAAATTTGATTTGAAATCAGTTGTTTGTGGATTGAAATCTTTTCTCTCCCAGAGGGGTTTTAACATTGAACACATAGGGGGGGCAATCGGAGTCTTGAAAAATTGGTCGTAAGTAGAGTTGGCGTTTAATGGAGTTGGTCGGTCATGGAGTTTTTACTGTATTAAGCAAATACTTATTAAGTAACATTGAAATTTTATTTTCTGATTAAGGGGTGATGTTACATTTTGCTTATAAAATTGCAAAAGGGATACTTTTCTTATTTTTAAAGTTCAGTATTGCAAATTTGAAGAGTTCATGGTAACAGTTAATGCTGGAGATGAATAATGAAACTTTTAATAATATTGTCACAGTGTAGTCCAGATAGTGTACTCGGTTGAGTACTTAAAACACAGCAAGAAGTTCCGACTTCGGACCTTGACTCTTCAACACCTTTATTTATAAATTCTATTATTATTTAATTTATCATTTCACCAGTTCTGACAACTTATATAAATTTTTATTTGAGTTGTTCCTTTGTTTATGCAAATTACTCGTATCCCATAATTCCTTTGTACGACATGTAAGCAAGATGCTATCCCTAATCAGATTTGATGACTGAGTTCAGCAGGAATAAACGCTGCTCTGTCCAAAGTTCCTGTCTGTTTTTAAACTATGGTATGGCTATATTTTTCGTTTGAACTGCATAATACATTTTTAAGCTTAAATATGCTAATATAACAAATAGTTACCAAAATTATTAAATTAGCCAAACAAATATTTCTCAACTTAAATACAAACATTTCATATTTGTACCTTGTATATTTACTAGGCAAGCTTCGAAAACACTTTCTTCCCCATCCCTCCATTTGGTTTTCTAGGAAACGGGGGAGAGCGTCGTTTCTCTAAACCACACTTTTGAGGTTCTGCTGTGAGGTCGACAGTTCAAACTTAAGTAGGGAGGGGAAAAAACAAGCTTGCGCCGTTTCGAAGAAAACCACATGCGGGGTGGGGGAGGAAAATGCTTTTGAAGCCTGCATTCAGGATAGACCTGGTATAGTGTGTTTTACTTCAATATAATCCCTTCTAGCAAATGTTTTGACAAGTTATATGTTACTTTTTGCAACATGTTAAAATGCCAACGTATTACATAATTTAAGATGCAAGTACTACAACTCACTAACATTTTATTGACATCTGCATTTTAATATTAAAATTTAATTCAACCAAAAGGGTTTTGTTTTATAATTTATCCTCTTTATATTTACTTCAATTGCTTTAGAAAGAAAAGTTCATCAATTTTATTCATCAAACTACTTTTAAATGTATATTCATCCTTTAAAAAAAATTATCCTTTTATTTTATCATTTTTTTTTCTTAACTCTACCTCAACAAACAAAAGCTATCGATAAAAAAATAAAGGTATGTTTGCTGGGTTTTTTTTTATAAATCACAGTACATAGCGCTATCATTTATAGTGTTTATATTGAATGAAAAATAATTTTAAAAAGGTTCACACTTAAGATTTTTATGTGCAGCTGACTTACTTTCAAATGTTATATTGCAGACATTGGCCAATTCTGTTTTGCCATAGATTTTCAGACAATCCTTTGCATTGTTTTGAACTTTTGCACCAAAAATTGAGCTGCAAAGAAGGTATTATTTTTTTACTTAATTTTCTTGTCACTGATTATAGGATTATTTTATGGGAGGCAATACATGTAACCGCCTGAATGTTGAACCTTTTTCATAAGCTTATTTTAACGAAAATTAATAAGTTGTTTTGAAATTCAGTATATTTATTCAATAGATATTAAAATACAAGAATAAAATATTTGTTCTGATTTTTCAAAATGGCCCCCGTAATAACTAATCTCCTGAGACCCTTGTGGCAAAAGGCATCAAACTGCGGGATTTTAAGCCACTCTTAAGTGATCAGAATGAAATTGTTTGATTGGAACGTGTTCATAAAACATATATTTTCTAGTTGAACCAACGAAAGATAATTTTTTAAATATGAAAATTGGCAAGCCTCAAAAACGAAAAGTTTGATTTTTACCCGTTATTTAAATGGTTTTTGTGTAAAAAACAGCAGTTTTTTCAAACAAAATTTGGCATTTTCAAAATTAAATTAGAATTACAGTAACCTCTTGCTATATCGCGCCCTGTATCATGTCTCCCAATTTTTCTGCTTTGATATTTGCAGGAAAACCGGTTTTACGAGAAAAATCAAAGCAGCTAGCTTTAGATGGATTTTGTACTAGAAAATGAGTGAAATATGTATAGCATTACCTCTACAATAATGTCTAATGTTTATGGTAATTAATAGAAAGTCCTTACTAAATTTATGGTTCTTTTTTTAGAGTATAGTTATATTATTTAATATGATTTAGTTTTATCTTTCAAATGCATATTGTGCTTTAGTTTTAAAACTGTGCTTTGAGCATAAATATGTCAAAAGTATAATATTTATCGGACATTCGGTTATATCAGTTTTTTACCTGCCTCTCGGGAAGCGCGATATAACGAGGAGTTGCTTTAATACTATAGAGAAGACTTATTCCAGGGCCAAATCTTTTGGTAAGTTCGTCTGACACCAGGGCCAAATCTTTTGGTAAGTTCGTAGCGTTACTTTTCTGTCTTAAGGTCTACATAAATTCACCATACAATAGAACCAAAGGTCAGAAATTTGAAAAGCAGGTAGCGAAAGTTGATTGCTCAGTACAGGCTAAATTAGTGCCCAAGTGCCAAGTTGAGGTAAGGCACTTCAATAAGTTTTTATCGATAAATAATGTGAATTTCACTGTAAAAATTTACAGGTACATTCTTGAGATGTTATTTTAACTATTTATGAAAGACAAAATTTCGACCTTTTGCATGTATTGCCTCCCCCCTTAAGTCAATAACAGAAGCTTTGTATATTGATTACTTTCAAAACTTGAGTTTAAATTTTTGTTAGCTTGTGTTTAAAGTTGAGTTTAAGCCATTGTATGTAGTTCTACTTTCATATTAATTTCTAAATTTTAGTGTAGGCTGTAAACAAGTTTATACACCTGTCTTAAAGTTTTACTTTAAATTTTAGCACAACATTTTTAAAAAAAATCGGAATTTTTTATCTGTGCATTCTATTTTCTTTAACATATTATATTTATTTTGTATTCATTCTCTTTAATAGGGCAATGCAATACTTTAGAATATTGTTTGGAAGTTTTAAATCTTGTGCAAGTTATATTTAAAAGTTTTAGAGTGCAAGACCCAAGATTATGCAGCTTTGTGTCACAGATTGAAGATATTAAATTCCAATGTACTCGTATATTTAGGCAACTACCTATTTTATACTCGTCCTTGAGCATTGTTGAAAGGTAAAAAATCCATTTTGGCAAAGAATATTAAGGAATAATAATTGCAAATAATTTTGGCGAAAAAATCCATTCGCGATCATAAATTCCCAGAAAATTCTGCTGGTAGAGATGATTTTAGAGCTATAACCTTATTTTTTTCCTATTGGTAAAAAAAATGTGTGGCTAGTTTTACCTGTAAGCCTTTCTGTACGTTTGTTTTAACAATGCTTTTTTTATTGCTACCATAACCAGTTATTAGAAAACGAAAGAATGTAATTGCAATATAAGGTACACTTATTAGATAACAAGAAAAGCCCATTTAATAATTGATCAAAGAAATATTTTTTAACTTTATGAATATAAATTTTTTGAAATCATATTGTGGTACAATAATTTTTTTGTTTTGTTTTTAAAATATTGCACTTGCATATAAAATTAAATCAATATAAAAACTGTTCACACAAGCATAATCAATAATTTACTATGTTTGTGCGGCTTTAATTTGATTTTTTTTAATTTGAGATAGGATTTATGGAGTTGTGAAAAGTTAAGTTATGGAAAGTCATGTATTTAGTACTTTTCATTTTGGCAGAAACCCTGTATTAAAGGTTAATTTTTTTAATAAAAAATAAATTGCTAAACTTATTAACCTATGTTTGTTTGAAATATATGTTTACATAAAGAATATGTGATGATTTTGAGATAGTGTCTCCAGTGGCGCCGGAACCGGTATGGCAGGTATGGCAGCTGCCATACCAACTTTTGCTCAGATTATATGTTATGCTTTTTTAATACTCCACAGAATCAAACCAAAAACTGACCGCGTGAAAAAAAAATCCAACAAAAACAATTGAGCTTGCTTTTGGTCACATATCCTACCCCCCACCGAGAAAGATAACACGTATACCCATTCCCCTACAGGGGTCTGCAGTAATGAGCAAATGTCCCATGCTTGAAAAAAAAAATTGGTATCGCCTTCCACGCCCTGATCGGCATTTAGTCGACTGCACTGATCAACTCCACTGGCCTGAAGAAAAGAACATATCGTTCTTTTTATTCGTTGTTCGCTTTAACAGTATCCGCATGTTTTTAAGCTCCATTTTAAGATGACGAAAGAAACAAAAATTTAGAATTTGACCATATTCTTTTTTTTTTATTCTTCTTCAAAGTTTCAAAGATCAAATAAAACAAAACATTAAGAAAAACGGCACCGATCGTATTTTTTTTTACTTTGGAGAAAACCACAAGATCTTACATGATTCGTCACTTTTAATCCAATCAAGGAGAAGGCAAGTGTAGGATGATTCATTACGTCGTAAAAACGGACTTCTTCAAATTAATTAATATTTCTTAGAAATCATAATGGTTTTATCAAACCTAAATTCCATGAATTACAATTACAGTAAACTCTCGATTATCCGCGGAATTGGGTGGCGCGGCTTCCGCGGATAAGCGAATTCGCGGATAATCCGCAAAAATGAAGAAAATGCCTATAAACAAAATTTCTTCAGGGTTTTATTAAAGTAAATTACAGTAATCGAATATAGAATGTACAAATTTACTTACTTCAAAATGTCTATTACTGTCGTTTCTTCTAAGCCACACCTGCAAGCACATTTGATTTGTAGAAGATCTGTTTTCTAACTTTTTAATGAGTTGTAGTTCGTCTTGAATCGTCAAGACAAATTTTTTTTTAGTTTCTCACGCATTTGGCTAGTATCAAAATCACATAATGCAATTCAATTAAAATAGCGGGCAGTATATTTTCATGTGACGCTTTTTGACAAAAACCTGTTCGTGATGTGCACCTGGCCGAATACTAGGTTTCCTATAATGCACTCGTTGTTCTTGTTAAATGTATTCGTCGTTCTAGAAAGGAATTCGTTGTTCTTGGAATGCATTCTTCCAAAAAGCTTTGAAACAAATTAAAATTCATTTATCGCGGTTTTTTTTTTTTTAATTTTTATATTTGAACTGAAAAATGGGAAAAAGTGTCTCGCGGATAATCCGCAAAGCGGATAATCCACCCGCGGATAATCGGGAGTTTACTGTACTTTTTGTTAAAAAAATCTTGTAAATATTTTTGTAACACAAAATTCTGTAAATTTAGTTGTAAAATAACTGTATTCTAAAAAGAACTGGAAAAGTTTTGTCCACTTTATGATCCGTGCAGTTGACATATGCCCATCTGATCACAGGGACAGGCCCAAGAAATTTGGACAAAAGGCAGCAATAAAAAAAAGGCTTGTTACTGTACTCGGGGTTGTAAATGCCTAGAGCGTAAATGCCCTACTACAGCGACCCTGGGAACTTGCGTTTTTTACTTGGAAATGGTCATCCCTGGACCTTTTTGACAGTGACTGATGCGTCATTGTGCAATCTCAGCTCTTTCAGTAAACACTTAAAAAGTTTCCTCTCGTTTTGTTCAAGTAATGTTTTCTTCATTCTTTCTATAATTCTATGCTGACTAATTCGTCTGTTTAAAGGTAACTGATGGTTCATTGTTGTCATAATCTTCTTAATTTAAATATTATTTTAACTGGATAATTGTTGATGTGACCAGACGTCCCGATTTTGACGAGACAATCCTGCTTTTTGTATCATTGTCCCGAAGACAAAAAGTTCCGAGTAACCCTTTCCGACCGAGCTATTACGATCGTGCGGGTATAAAAGAGAATGTTCAAGCTTTTCAAAAATATCGATACCGAATCAGCTGATTTGTACCATTTGTTTATTTGTATAAAAATGACTGTTTTTAAGGAGTTGCTGGCATTGGTGCTGTTTAAGGCTTATCTTTTTAATAAAATATATTTTTCTGTAGACATTATTTTTAAGTTATAAGTATAATAATAATGCACACAATCTTAACAAATTTGAAAATTTCTGTATTATTATATTTGATTACTCGGTATAATAGTTTAACTAATAACTATTTATTATTTATATGTCAGTCATTAGGAGTTTAGTATAAGCAAAATTTGGTTGTTTGTATTTGTTGAAATTCGAGGAAGGATGGATTATATATATATATAAAAAACTCTGGTTTGATTATTTTTAGAAAGGGAGCTTTTAGCGTCGTTACTCGTTACCGAGCTGTACATCCTGTACTGCTAGTACATCTACAGACAAATAAGCTAAAAAAGTTTTTTTTTTTAATTTCTAAAGATACTGAAAGTCTTTATTATGTTCGAAGTATTAAATTTTAAGTCCAAGTTTTTTATTAATTCAAAATTTTAAATGTTTGTGAATATTTAAATTTATTGAAAGGAAATCTATTGTATAATTTAGGAGAAAGGTATAGTAAATGCTTAAAAAAATTGGTTTGTTAGAACTAGGTTTTAAAATGTGTTAATTTTTAAGCACTGCATCATCAGCGTAGGTTAATTTTTTAGTAATTGAATGTTTGTGAAGTAAATTTTATCTTTATTTCTTGACACATTTTTAAGATAACTTTAAAGACATTTGAAAAATAAACTAATTTATTTAATTCGTAACTTATTTTTCTAGTCGGTAGCATTGACATGTTTCATACAAGTACAGGGTGTGCGTATTCTATTAGAATTTTTTTAATTTTATCCCCTTTTACAAGTTTACTATTTTTCTAAAATTGTTTGGTGTTTTACGTGCAGAACAGAACGCTCAAAGTGATTTTTCAAAGCAAGAATACCGGGATTCATGAAACACCCTGTAGTTCGAAACCCTTCGTATAAATTCACAATAAATACCCAAAATAAAGCATAAGAAACAGTATTTTCTACCATGCTGTCGTCCCACTCTGATCTTATCCTAATGCAACAATGAGGGAAAAAAATACTCTCGCAGGTGATGTTTTTTTTATTAATTATTAAAATAAAAAAATTATTATTGATTTAAATTATTGAAATTAAACTAACTTCTAATAAATGTAAATTGGTTGATTGCCTAAAAAATACTTATTTGTTAAATAATATAATATTATATAAAACATCTAGAGGAGGGGTAGATAGAGGCATTTCTTGCCATACCTCTAAAAAATAAGTTCCGGCGCCACTGAGTGTCTCAAAGGGATAAACCTGTACACATTTTTACTAAAACTATATTATCATTGTAAATTTAGTTTCATACATAGTTTTAAAATTGAACTTTTTCTTGAATGTCATTTTTTTTTGTAGTTACTCAAGGCAAAATGAAAATGAAGTTGTCTTAAAAATATTTGATTTTAATTGGCAGGCTGTTAATGACCTATGGTAAGTGAACTTACATTTCTTAAGTTGTGTTTTATCTTAAATTATCATAAATTTCTTCTGTGTGTGTGTAGTATGAGTGCACATAGTCACTGTAAGGGTTGAAAAATCTATTTAAGAAGGAAAAACATTTTGTGCACAATTATATAGTTTAAAATTTCTATTTTTTATTAATTTGGTTATCATTTTTGAAAAATAATAACTTTCTTGTATTGTCGAGTAATACTCTGTTAATTTAACTGGTTTCGAATATTTAAAATATTAAAAAAAGATGAAGGTATAATAATCTGCTTTGGATTTCTGTAAAAAGTATGCCAGAAGCTATTCATTTGAGAAGAAATGCACATTAGGGTTACCATGATGATTTAAATTTACTTACTTCTAAATTTGTTCAAATATTCTTTTTATGTAAAAAAAATTAAATATCCATTAATTTTTTTATTTAATTGTTTTATGATATAATAAATGTAAGTTTTGTTGTAAGATGACTCTGAATAATGTTTCGTTATTTGTATGACATGGAGAAATTATTGATGTGTATGTATTTCTTTTAGTGGAATGTTAATGGACTTCTTTGAGATACAACATTCCTTAACGTATGTCAAGCCTAAGAAACTTCCCAGTGAATCTGAATATAGGCTTGTAGCATGTGATCTTTTCCCTTATGTTGGACAATTGAAGCACCTAATGAATGAGTAATTCCCTTTATTGCATCTTATTATTTCATGAGTAATTTTTTTTTTGTATTGCAGTTACAGTTGTTATTAGTTACTAGCATAGGCTTGTAGCATAGGCTATAGCACTAGGCTTGTAGCATGTGATCTTTTCCCTTTTGTTTACAATTGAAGCACCTAATGAATGAGTAATTCCCTTTATTGCATCTTATTATTTCATGAGTAATTTTTTTTTGTATTGCAGTTACAGTTATTATTAGTTACTAGCATAAAATTTATGTTTCTCAGAGGATTTAAGCAGTGGAATACTTATATATTTAACTTTAAATTAGTTTGATGTAACTCTTAAATTAGTTTAATGTTGCTCAATATAGTTGATCATATGGTTTTAGTAGGAAAAAATCCCCAGTTATGGTATAATACTTAGCCAAAATATCGACAGCTTAAGAGCTTCAAAAGTTCATAAAAAAATGTCTGCTTTTTTTTTAAAGAACTCTTTGTGTCTAAACAACCATTCAGTTAAATTCACAAATTGAAACAGCTTTGATGAACTATAAATATAAACTAACTAGATATGTGTCTATCTACTAATGATGAGCAATAAAATCACAACTGATTACAAAATCAAGTATACACAGGTAAATACTCTGGATGGGAACAATTTGATACAAAAAAATCACAGAAAAAAAATTGAATAAAATGTTTTAAACTTAAAATTTGAGTTTCAATTACATACTACATTGAAACTGTAATTTAGGTCCAGATCATACAATGACTTTAAAATTGAAATGTTTCTTTAAAAAATTTAGCTTTCCAAGGACATGATGAATTATAGGTTTTAAGCACATCGAACATATTTAAGGTTAAGAAGGATATATATATATATATATAATGTGTAAGCTTATTTGTGAGAAACTCAAAAAGAAAATACTCAAAAATTGTATGGATTCATTATGGATGGGTCAAGAGTGAACAATAATTTCAGAACATGTTTCTTTGTAATCATAAGCTGGTTAATATATCACTTAAATGCACTTTTACACATACACAGATTGAGGAGTTATGAACAGACAGCTTAAGCAAAATAATTTAGTTTGCAATGTATTAGTTAGCTGATTATCAGAAAATGTTCTTTAATGTTCTGTATTTTGTTAATTTATCCATAATCAAGAGTAGTCACTTCCAAAATTATCCCTGTGAAAAATTAAACAAATATTATTCCATTATTTATACCTTTACTTCTAAGTAGGTTACTCTAGCCTGTACACATATATTTAGTACTACAAACATAGTATAGCCCAGAAATAGACAGCCATCATAATAACATCCATGGACAACTAATCATGTATGTAGACATACTGAGTCCAGGGACATGATGTCCACAGACATGACAAATTACATGTTTCATTTTAACACTGGTATATATGTGTTCATATTTGAAACATGAGTTTAAAAAGTAAAGCTTTTTCTAATGCTACACATAATTAAATAAGAAAAGACATTTGATTAGCTTACCTAAGTTCTTTCTTAGCCACAGACGTGATGCAGTCATCTTGACCTTTCACTAAATCTTAAGTTTATTAATGAATAAAAAAAATTACTCAAAGGCTAAAAACAAACTGATTTGTTTTTATTTTGCTGTACAATATGGCGGCAAATGAAACTAAAATTACATTGTCTGCATTGTACTACAAATTGTATTGTACTGCCACCTATTGAATTCAATACAAGTTTTTGTTCATGTTCACTTACGTGACTGTAGTCATTGGGGAGAAGCATTGAATAGTCAGTAAAATAAATACAAATTTATAAGTAAAGATAAAAAATTGCATTAATATTTTCCCAAAATGTTACTTTCTTTAATTCTCTAATTTAAAAAGTGAATTCATATCATTGTTGAGTTAGATAAAAACTACCAAAGTCGTGAAATTGAGGGTTGGGACACGACATGCAACACTCTGTGGACTGAAAAAATAAACTAGAATAATATAACAATCTTGTATAATTCTTTCTGTTCTATACTCTATAAACACTATTCTCATTTTATCTTGGGTTGCATTGCTTTCAATGCCCATAATGCTTTTAAAACTGACAGGGAAGAATGGTTCATTTTCAGAGTAATCACCCTCATGCGTGAGGAAATATTGACTGTATTGAAGATGTGTTCGTCAGGGGCTCAAATTGGATAGTCAGGAGTGTCATTTAGCATAATTATTTTACATATTACTAATCATAATATTATTACTTCATACATTTTGTAAATCCAGAAGTTGAAAAGTTAAATCTGTTTGGTTTGTATTATAATGTTTCTCTTTCTCAGTCCACGACTTGCCACACTTGAAACATATTCCACTCTCCAAACAATTCAAAAAAAATTTGACATTCAACTTGAATAAGCTCTCAGTTAATATGATTTAAAAAAAATTGTAAGAACTTTTGACACATTGTCACTGTATAGCAGTGTATATGCATAATGAAATTCTATTTTTTTTAATATAGAACTTTGAAAATGTCTATTGTTTTCCCTGTTTCTATGTTTTAGTTCTAAAACTGAAATAAAAATGGTTAATTGGTTGGTTATTTATATTTTATATACAAGTCCTTTAACACATATTTTGTGTATCTGAATTTTGATTTGACAATCCAAATAATTTAGATTTAGTTACTTTTTAAATTTTTAAAACATGTTTTTTTCTTCTACAGGATGCTTATCAATGTCAGGGATTCAAGTACAAGTAGAGAAGTCTTTAAAAAACTACATAAAGCTTTATTAGAATTGATTCCATCGTTGCAGATTCGGGTGAGGTTTTTTAAAAACCAAGTTATATGAACAAATTTTAACTATTCAAGAAAAAATTATCAAATTATAAAGTAGACATTCCTGTATCTATTAGTTATCCATCCATTTCTTTTAAGTTCTTGTATATAGATTCAATCAGTTTTGCAGTAACTGTCACTTAGAACTGCTTCAGCAAAAAACTAAATATATAAAAAAAATAATAACCTGCATTTTTTTAACTAATATTTTTCTCACTCCAAATCGGAGCTGTGGGATCAGAGAATCCTCCATTTTTAGCTTTTCGAAAAAAATCCAAAATTTAGAAACTAAATGAATTTAAATTGAATTAGGGATTGATTTTTTTTTTCTGCATCTGAAAACTTATTATTTGTGCAAATTTTTTTTAAACCTGAAAAGCTGAAATTATGTATATAATCTTAAAAATTTCTTTATCTTTTTTTAATATCTAAATTTTATTAAAAAGAATAAACTAATCTTTTGGGACAGAATTTAATACACCCAAAAAATTCATTTCTTAAAAATAATCTCAAAACCAAGTTTTTTTAAGTATTATATTTGACTAGTTTAGCATGTTTTTTTGTTTCTTTTTATATGAAAACAAGAAATTTTAATCATTTCGTTTTTTATTGTCTTAGTCTGTACGGTATGTACTACCTGATGTGCGTTGTTTCACATACACAACATTGGAGAACTTTTGTCGAGACCCAGAAAATAGGTAATTTTCTTTTTTGCAGAATTTGGTAGTATTATCAAATCATACATTCAATCGTTATTCAGCAGATCATTCTGAAGGAGCATTCCAAGGAAAGTGGTCCTGAAGTGCCAAAAAATTAAAGTGCAAATAAAATTCTGAAAAAATTGTCACGTGTAGTTAAAGGTTTATATTTCAAATAAATCATACTGATTTTCAAATCTGAATTCAATTTTACTGTGAAAAAATGCAATAAACTAGGCGATTTAGAAATAGATCTCTCAAGTGAAATAATTGCCAGATGATGATAAACGTTTAAGGGCTAAAAAAACATGTAAAATGAATTTTTTTAAGCCTATTTGTTGCAAATGCATCTTTTCTGAGTATCTTAGGCAGATATTTTGTACAACGCTTTTTTTTTTAAAAAATTACTCGGTAAAATATGAATTACTTGATGCTCAATGTAACACACGGAACAAAAAACTATAGCTTTTTATATAAAAACTGAAAAAAAAGCTTAACAAAGCCTATTTTATTAATTATATGCTAGTTACACATGGGGAACCATATAGAAAAAATTTCAAAACGTATTTTTAAAAATTAAGCAAGAATTTGGCAATTTATTTCTTGAAACGCACGGAACGATTTTGGCAATAATGAAGGAAACGGGAGTGGTAGCTAGTTGATGTGTAGTATAAAAAAACGAGATTTATCCTGAGAAATTCATTTATTGGAATGCGTGCTTATAGAAACATGCATGTATATATGTAAAAAAACATAAAAACAAAGAAATCCTTTTCAAAAAAAAATTAAAAACAATTGCAAAAATAAAAACCTTATCATTTACGCTATGGAAGTTTCAGCCAGCTCTGGCAGATGTACACATTTGAGGATGCATTGGATGTTTACATTGGAGATCATTAGTATTTGAAATATAGAGTGCTTCAGACGTTATTTTGTTTTTCCTAGTGGCCATTGTCTTTAGAAAAGTTATGTGTTGCAAAATCATTATTTCAAATTACCGTATATACTCGTGTATAACCCGACTCCGTGTATAACCCGACCCCCCTTTTTTTAACCAGATATCCTTATAAAATCGGTAACCCGTGTATAAGTCGAGGTAGGAAATAAGCTAGAGCCTTCTGAAAAAAATATTAGAAGAAACCGGCTCATGACGGGACCGTAATTTTTTTTTACTTGCAAGCAAAATTTCAACCCCAACAAAAACAGGTTTCCGCTTTGTCCTTGACATTGCTGACCCTGAATGGAGAAGCTAGGTTTAAACTATGTTCAGTGAAGCTTGAAGACCCCGCTGCCAAGGTCACGGACTGACAACGTTTCTTTACGCCTCTTGAAAACTGGTTGACTGAACTGCCCTGTGCCTAACCTACACGTGCAAATACGCATCACGCGAGAACTAACAATTAAGCACGTTTATGGTAGAGATTGTGAAAGATACCAATCTTATTTCATCTTTAGAATTCAACTGTTTTTGTGTCTTTATTTTCAATAGTTAGTAGTTAAACCTTAAGTTTGATAGAAATTTAGCTTTAGTTAAGGATTTCCCCCCCTCGAAAATTTGATGTCTCGTGTATAAGTCGACCCCGTTTTTTACGGCCCTAAATTTGACCAAAATGTCTCGGGTTATACACGAGTATATACGGTAAGCATTTTATTGATATTAACAGTTATGTTTTGACAAAATTAATTTTAACGGAAGTGAATTGTTTTACTTTAACAACTTTCATTTAAAAAAAAAACAAGCATTTGAATGGAAGTATTTCGCAACGTCTCCCAGGAAAGACAGTGTCGACGGAGTTGGTGGCAATGCCAAATCTCTCATGCAGAGAGAAGTTATGAGTAAAAGAACAAATCCGACCATCGTCCAGCATTCAAAGGACTTTGCGGATATTGTCAGAAACTTAATTCCGAATACCAAAGTCCTTCATATTTGGCAATCGGACATAACATCCAAAATAACGGATATTAACCCATGGGTGACTTTGGTTCCGGTACCAGGAATACGAAAAATTCACCATGTTAAATGTGACTGGCAGTCACATTGAACTGTTCGATACAGTTATATAAAAATTGTGCTTGTTATTGTTGTGTAATTTGCAATGTGGTAGGAATCATTTTTCACTACAGTAAAACCGACATTAAGTTTCCAGTATACATATGTTCTACGAGAAAAAGGGTAAATAGTTCTCATTTTCGAGTGCGAGAATCGAATAAAAAAAGGTGTTTCACATTCAATAAACAATTTTATTTGTTATTTCAAGAGAAATTTATTATTTTTATTAGTTTAGCTACAGTTAGAGGGTAATTTTAATTATTTTTTCCTTCGATTTTGAGGTAACAATGCGCACGAATATCATGATCAAAGGAGCAGCCAATCAGAGTAGGCGAAATTTCGGCGCCAGCTGCGTTGTTTACCCAGTTTCCTCCGCGCAGTACATTTCTCTGCTGCAAACTTTAGGTCGGTTTTAGTGTAGTTATTTAAAATTAGCAATTGAACTTTTACATTCATTATAAAAAATGAAATAACAAAAAATGTGCTTTACAAAGTTAAATAATAAATAATTGTGCATTTAAATATCTAACCAAATTCCTATATTTATTTATTTGCTAATTAAAGTGTTCATTATTAAAAAATATCAGTATTTTAAAAACTGAACTATAAATCAATTTGCACGCTGTAACACACGGAACGTTGAGTGTAACACACGGAACGGCGTTATTTATTTTATTTTAGGCGGACTATTTATTATTCAGATTTCTAACACCACTTATTTTAAAGCTTATTTACTTAGCTTGCGTTTGATAATTTTTATTTTCATGAGTATTTGCATAATTCGCATAATTATTCAAATTATAGAAGAAGAAAAGAAAATGACCCTGTTAAATGGAAACACACGGAACGTGAGATGAAAATGTTATATCTGCGTAACTTTTTGGTTTAAAAAGATTCCGATTAGCTTAATATGATCATTAAACATATGGGAAAAGATATAAGTTGTCCTCTTATTTCTTTTATACTGCTATCAAAACGAAAATATAACAAATATCCTGAAAATGTGGTCCGAATGTAACACACAGAACGCTGGAATGCTCCTGAAGTGTTTCATATTAAAGAAAAAAGTTTTAATATATATATATTTGTACAAATTAGTCAAAAAACTGTTGACATTTTTTTCAATTTATAGAAAGCTTTAAAAAAAACTTAAACTATCAATATCTTTATAAACTGTATAATTTTTTAAAAAAATCCCAGTCAAAATCTCCCAAATTATAACCATTTTAACTAACATTCAATGTGACTTTGTTTTGAGTTTCTTAAAAAAAATCTTTTTATATATGTGCTATGTGCAATAAGTGTGAATCTTATACTATAATATCACTTTCAGACAGAAAATAGAGATTGGAATCAAGCAAGTGGATCGGTTCACCAACAAATTAAAAGAGGTTTTTGTAAAAATGATAAAAACGAAGGAACCTCAAAAGAGCTTATTGTGTGATAAATAATTTTAAATCAAAACTAACTCATATTTTATAGAGTTGGAGTGTGATATAGTCATATAATTCACCATGGACTTTTTTTTAAAAACGAGTCATGTCATCTGTCATTTAGAAGAGTCATTAAAAAAAAACCTGAATGCTGAAGGAGGTTTTTTTTCCTTTTGTTAAAAAGTCTTCATTGGGTAGATACTTGATAATCAGTTCCTTCTAGTTGATTTTGGGTTTTGTTTCTACTTGAAATTACATTAATTTGTCAGATTTTAACATGTTATCCCTAAATAGATGTTACAAAAGGTAGATTTTTGTTGGAAATCTATATATATATATATTTTCTATTATTATTAATTGTTAAATTGTAAACTTATTACAATAATTCTTATTGTTTCTTCTTTATTTGGTAAAATTATTGTACATGCATTGAATTTGTACTGCAAGTGTTTCAGATTATTTAGCATGTACAACAAAAACCACAAACAGTCTTCCCTTACAATTATAATTCAAGCTTTGTAGTTTTGGAAAATATGGTTTTCCATGAAACAGCATAAATGTTGCTTTTCTATACCTACCTTGTTTTTTAGGTTAATAGCAATTTCTATCCAAATACTGGAATGGTGGGGGAATCAAAAAGAGCTTCCATCACACTGTTTCGGGGAAACCACACACCATCCACGGAGTTCACCATAAATGTAATTTGATATTAACCCTCCCCAAAGTTCCGTCTTGTAATGAGTGAATATTTAAAATATTTGAAAACAATTGTTTTATAAAAGTGCGAATGGTGAGAAAATAGTAAAAGCAAGTTCAAATATGTATTCGTCTCCGTTTTTATGGAAACAAATTTGAAAAGAGGTAAATTGGAGAATTTTTAGTTTGTGCTAAGTATAATTACTTACTAGTTATTCAAAAAGTATCCAAATACTTTCAGAATATTATGGCTGAAAACTACATATCTAGTGAGTTTATGTTAAGCAGGTTCGATTGTAGTAATCAATGCTCATTCAAGCTTTAAACTTTCCTTAACCGTAAAAAAACTGAAATATGGAAAAACTGCTTACACATTCCTAATTGTCCCATTTTATTTTTATTTTATTCTTATCATTTTTAATTCTGAAATCTGGATTTCCCTTATCTTTGAAGCCCTGAACAGCTCTAACTTTTTACTCAACCATAGAAAAGGTTATGTATAAATTTTGGGCCTCAATCAAATACTTTTGTCGAAAGTTATTAATTTTTATTGTTGAAGTAGCTTAAAATTACTTCTCAAATTGAAATTGTGCAAAAGCACTATTATAGTATGTGCTTAACATTCTTGTTGGTGATTAATTAAATGATTGTAGGTACTATTTTAGTTGGGTTCCATTTTGTTAAAGATTGTGTAGAAAAACAAAAAATTGATCGTCAAAACTCTCTTCAGCTTTATTAGTTATTTGAATTTCAACTAGGTTTAAGTAGTCAGTGAATAAGGTAAACCAAGACTAATTTTATTTATCATATGAAAGGTAACAAAGTAAACACTCTGCCGTGCTAGGTAGACTTGCAGTATATAGATTACCTACTTATACTATTTTGTCAGCACTCGATAAATCTATCCTGCAAGAAAGTAGTCTTAAACTGATTATTCCACAGCAAAAAGGGCTCAAATCATTGTTATGGATCCTTCAGTTTACCTGCACACAGCAGCACCATCTTTTATCATAATTTTTTTTCTCATTTAAGCCATTTCTAATTAACTAAGAGTTGAAGATTTTTCTTTGAAATGTTAAATTACTAAAATGTTTGTTATTTGATTAGGATTAAAAATTTATTTAGTTCTAACAAATTAACTTGTAAAAAACATTTTATATAGTTAAAATTGTAATAGCATATTCTTTTCCTTTTTAAAATTTATATGCAGGCTTTAAGTCATTTCCTCATGGACAAAATGTATCAAATCGGGTTTGATTTTCATTTACTTTTAGTGTATGCATACCCGCTAGAGTGGACTGACGGCCAATTAACAGATATCGGGTGCAAAAAGTCGGTAAATCATAAGTTAACTTAAGTCATTTTCACTAGGCTATTTCTTATATATGTTTTAGAAAATAATGTTCAAAGTTAATAATTAATTTGCCAGACACTTTTCGTTGGCGGAAACTTTTCCCAGAACTTAGTCCCACTCAGCTCGAGATGGCGCTCAAATCGTTCTCGGAAGGCAAGAAGGGGAAGTCAAGCAAAAATGAATTAAGTGTGTTTTAGAGGTGGGAAAATGTTGTAAGCGCTAAAGAACAGCTATGGTAACTTGTTTATTAATTTATTTTCTAATTAAACAGGAATTTAATTGAATCGAAATGATATTCTTTTTTCGTTTTTCATTGCTTAGTTAATATAACGCTGTCTTTATCTTACAACATTTTAAGATCTCCAATACACATATAGTTCTTTTTTGCTTAGCTTCCCCTTATTAGGACCATTATAGCGCCATCTCCCTTTGCCAGATGCGTGGGAAAAGTCTGAACTTGATAAAGATGTTTAAAGTGTCTGGCAAATTTATAATTAACTTTTAACATTATTTTCTAAAACATATGTAAAAATCAGCCTTAAGAAAATGACTTCGGTTAACTTATAATTTACCTACTTTTTGCACCTGATACCTATTAATTTACCGTTGGTTCACTCTAGCTGGTATGCATAAACTAAAGTAAATAAAAGTCGATCCTGATCCGATACATTTCATCCATGAGGAAACGACTTGGGTCTGAGGGACCCGGGCACATTTGGTCTATAAACTATGATTGGACTTGGTTTATTTGAGTATTGTTTATTATGTATGGGTGTGTCAGAGTGACATTGGCCCATGACTACTTTTGATTTTAGTACATTTTTCTAAAACAGGATTTAAAATATTTAAAAATGTGTTTTAAAGTTAATCTAGTTCTAAATTTTTGTATAAAAAAAGCTAATATTATGTCATCATTGAATTGAACTTGTGTCTTGTAACTACCCATATGTAAACCCGTTATTTTTTACTTATGTATATTTTGTATTATTTTCCTGTATATTGTGTATACTTTGTCCAGTATATTATGTATGTTTTATCCAGTATATAACCTATACTTTGTCCAGTATATGACCTATGCTTTGTCCAGTATATTACCTGTGCTTTGTCCAGTTTAAAAGAAATGCAGAAGCTGCAATTACAATTCCGTGTAATCATTTTTCTGTTTCTTACAGAATATAAAGCTTTTTTAAATTTTGCTGTGCCATAATTTTAAGATTATTGGTGATCACAAGCCTTTTTCTGCTCCATACTGCTAATGCTATATTATACCAAACACATTATACAGAAATATTGCTTCAAAAATATAAAATTGATTATTTTAACTTGAGACAATTGGTTTATTTAGAATTAAATTTTAAAAAAAAGACTACAAAGTGACTGTTTTAATTATTATTTAAATCTATTTCAATGGAATCATAAATTGGTATGAAAAATTTCATTTAAATTTAGTACATACTTTTGAGTTCAAAAAATATTTTTTTGTTTAGATTGCTTATTCATATGCACTCCTTGATTATTTTTATTAAACATATTTTGCTCTATAGTCTACTCAGTTTTCTTAATATTTTCAACCCTGAACTTAATTACATATCAGTAGTACAGTACTAAAAGTATTGTGTTAGCGTTCAAGGTGGACTGTAAGCATAACTTTGATTTTATGTATCGCCAGAAAATATATAGAGATTTCACCTGACAAATTGTAAAATTAGGATTTTTTTAAATTGACATAGTACACTTGATCGTTAAGGAATAACACTATAATAAGAGATAGTGTAATTTCTGGCACATAAAATTTGAGTTTCAATGAATTTGATTCAAGTTTTACCTTTTTATATTTGTGTTCCTGTGATTTAGTTCCTAAATGGTTACTTATACATTGTTGCTGTGTAATTTTATATTTTTATTTCATATTTTAAATGACATACTTTTATAAACTTGAATGTATATTTTTTTAAGTTCATAAAAAATAAACTATGTTGCCAATATGTGTATTTTTTTTAAAGCAACATGTTAGTTTTTTTTAAATGGAATATAATATTAAAAAATTCCAAAAATGCATAAAAACATTTAATTGTTATTTTAATGTTTTTAGTACCCGAGAACAAATAATTTACTTTATTATAATTTATAGTGGTTCAAAAGGAATTTTAGCATTTCAAGATTGACTAGCTTAATATAGCGGCTGCTATGAGTGTACTCTTTTTAATAATGCACTAAATAGCTATTACACAGCAACCAATTTTAATTTAATAATTTGTGTTAGGTTGCGAAGTAGTAAAACCAAACAAACAGATAAATAATCCACATCATAGGTTTCTTAAAATTCTTTATTAAATAAAGAATATGCATCATGAAATTGAAAATTTTCTAAAAGCATAAAACCTCTAATTGTTTCGAAAAACAGTCAGAAAGAATTAAAAAACATTCTTGCACCAATCATTTACTGCCTTTAACCTGTAAATCGGTTTTTGTTGAATTAACAATATTTTAATTATTTTGTTGGATATCTTCAACTTTGATAATCTCATATAGGAAGAATAATGTAGCTAGGCATAGCTATTGCTAAAGTTTTAGATTTGGTCTCTCATTCAGTTATAGTAACTCCAACTCTAAAGGACAACGTCCTGTACAAAAAAAAATTAATTTATAAACTGGTTCTGGCACCTAATTAACAAAAATGATTTGAAGTACTATTGATTGAAAAAATTCTGTCATCCAAATAATTACTAATGTACAGTTGTGTGAAAAAAGTTAATTATATTTATTTTTCCTTCTTAAAATTTTTGATTTTGTCAGATATATGACCGAAATAGTTAAAGAAGCTCAAAATGATAAAGAATAAAAGTAATAATAGAAGCTCAATGATGATTCAATGATATTTCTTCAAGTCCATAAGTTTTTGATACAGAGCATGTACGTGTGAAATATCCTTTTCTTGTAGATGTGGCGAAAGAGAGTATATGTATATGTTTTAAGAGGATTGGATTGGATTCCTTAGTTTCTTCGAATTAGTTCCTTTTTAAATATTTGTGAGATTTCAAATTACGAAGAACTATGTTCCAGGGCTGAAGCTCCCTTGTAGGAAAATATTATGATTATTTTTCAAACTTCTGATTTTATTCTTATATCTTGGTTTGATCGGAATGTCGGAAAATTTTTGATCTTTTTTGTACATTTTCATGCCAGTGCGATACATGAACAAATCCCAAATGGTCTGATCTATTAAGGGGTCACAGTAGTCTTAAAAATGTGCAAAGAAGGTACTACAAAGCATAGTTTTGATCTTCAATGTCATTGTTTAACTACTCAATTAAAAAGTATAATTTTTTATATGTAATTATATAAGATTTATTTAATATAAAACAATTTTTAAAATGTATGAAACTTTAGCCAAAACTAAAATAAATGATATTAAACATAAAGCTATTTGAACACATTGTGATTAGGCTTGCGCGGCAAATTTTGAGGTCAAAATTGAACAAATGACCAAGAAAATGACTCTATATTGTACAAATATGTACAGACAAGGACTTACACCTAAATTCTCAGCTCAATTTTAATTAGGAATTATTTTAAGAGCTTTTTTCTAAAAAAATTAATAAAATTTTTTTAAATTTTGATTAAATTTTTTTAAAATAATTTCTAATTAAAATTGAGCTGAGAATTTAGGTATAAATCTTTGTTTGAACATATTTGTACAATATAAAGTCATTTTCTATGTTATTTTTTCAATTTTGACCTCAAAATTTGCCGCGCAAGCCTAATCCCAATGTGTTCAAATAGCTTTATGTTTAACATCATTTATTTTAGTTCTGGCTAAAGTTTCATAAATTTTAAAATTAGTTTTATAATAGGGTAAAGTGGGGTAAGTGGGCCACCTTTTTGCCATAATTCGACTTTAGACCCTCATACCACTGGATATCATCGGCCTAACAACTTTTTTTTTTTTTGTGGTCCATTCTCTCATATGTTGTAAATGTACCCATGGCAACCTTAACACAAATTGGCAAATAATAAAGGCCCTCGCCAGATAAGACTGTGAAAAATGCCCCCATTCCAATCGGGTTAATTTTTTTTCTGAAAATACCTCATAGTATAGACAATTTTTCAGCCAAGTTTCAGCTCTAAAATATGACGCATTTTTGAGTAAAAAATAAGTTTTTTTTCTTTTTAAATTTAATATTCCACGAATATGATTGATAAATCCAAAAAACTGCTCATGAGTTTTTAGATATCATTGAGTAGTATTCTCAGAAAAATCCGCTCATAAATCTGATCGATAACTGATATATTTTTACACATAACTGGTTGAGATATGGTGGCGCAGTGGAATAATCTACATGATTTTTTGAGTGTTTGAAAAAAAAAAAAGTAATGATGTATTAATAGTTCCCGCATAGCAACTTTTTCTGGCATGCAAGCTTACTACAAGAAAAAATACGTTAATTTTCATCTTGTCATTTTTGCATGTAGTGTACAAAAAATGTTAGGGCTACAGATTTTAAACTGGCCTATGTCAATGAATAGTGAATATGACTAACCCCATGAATCAGTGAATATGACTTTTTTTTAAGTTGTATATTAAAGAGCTGGGGCAAGTGGGCCACCCCTGGCCCACTTACCCCGCCATTGTGGTGGCCCACTTACCCCAAACGTGGGGCAACTGGGCCACCCCAATTTTCTTTTAACCTTATCAACATCACAAGTACATGACACTACAAAAAGATACTATGTTTTATACACTTTCAAAATATATAACATTTTGTTTTGTGTCATGAACCGTTTGGAAATAAATAAAAAAATAGTATGATGGCGTGAATTACGAAAAGATGCAATTTTAAAAAAATTCACAAAAAAGATTGTACCTTGTTACATACTTAAATGAAAATGATGCCATAATGTTTTCTGCATCTATTGGGGTGAATACGTAAAAATATTGTAACAGATTTTTTTTACGTCCATAATTCGGGAAATGCCAGGGAGGGTGGGGGGGGTGGCCTACTTACCCCAATGGCCCACTTACCCTATATAAATCTTATAGAATTACATATAAAAAATTATGCTTATATATTGAGTAGTTAAAAAATTACATGAAAGGTCAAACTATACTTTGTAGTTCCTTTTTTGCACATTTTTAAGACTCCTATGACCCCTTAACTCAAACTTGGCTATTAAGCTATCAAAACACTGATTAATCAATTTCCACATTTCCCCAAAACCGTCGCCAAGCAGTTCAATTAATAGTAAACAAAAACATTGAAAATTTTATATAAAAATATCGTACATGCAAACCAATTATCTGTCATCATACTTCTAATTATAATAATAAAAAATTCTATCATATTATGTTAATGTATCAATCGAACTTAACATCAGAAACTTCCATTTACTGCAGATAATATTCAATCCGGGCCGATCCACTGGCACAATGGTTAGTGTACTAGCCTTGGAGCTGCTGGGCTCGGGTTCGAATCCCGGTAAAGGCATGGATGTTTGTGTTTGTCAATAAATGTTGTCCTTCTTTGTGTGTCTCTTGTGACTGTCTCTTCTGGAGAGCGGGGTAATGGGCTATATAGCCTACGCCCTTCCCTTCTTGAGGGCGCAATCACTGTCACATTCAATCCGGACTAATTCCTATTCCTTATGCCGTCATTTACTTGATTCTCAACTTTTAACTCTGTGTTCTTCTAATTCACCTAGAATTTTCTAATAAATATAAGGATTTCTTTCTCACTCAATATGCAAGTCCTGTCTTTTAGTTATCCCCCCCCCCCCCTACAAAATATCCCGTATCCCTCGCTAAATCTCCAAAGGTAGATAGTTGGCGCTGACCATGGTTAGTGTGCTAGCCTTTGGAGCTGCTGGGTTCGGGTTCGAATCCCGGTCATGCATGGATGTTTGTGTTTGCCAATAAATGGCGTTATTTGTCCATGTGTTATTCCTTTCTTTGTGACTGTTAATATTCTTTCTGTTTCTGTCTTACTTGACGAAGGCTTAATAAGCGGGATTCTGATCAAGCACACAAACCTGATATATATGTAGTAGTAGTTGGTAGATAGTTTCGAATTCTGGTTCTTGAAAAGTGAAACCAACCACGTTCCTTTGTAAGTAACTAAATAAAATTCCAATATTTTTTATCCCAACAGTATATTCTGTAAAACAAATCAAAATCACCTATATTTTTCAATTCCTTTTTTCACTTTACTAAACCGATCGCTGTGTCAGTAAAAAAATTATATCTGTGTCTGTCTTACTTGCCGAAGGTTTATAAGAGAGTCTCTGATCAAGCACACAAGCCGGAAATACATGTACCAAGCGATAGGGCCGGGTGGCCAAGTGGGTTGGAATGCAGCCCATTACACTAACAGTCTGCGCACTGTGCGGGTTCGATTCCCACCTTTGCCCTGAGTGTATTTCTTTCTTTGTATCTGTACAAAATTCTTTGTCTTATTACTTGACGAATGTTTATAAGGAATATATATATATATATATAAGGAATGAAGGTATATAGGGATATGCCATTTGGTTAAAGTTGTGGCAGTCAGCTCAGATACCCGCCGCCTCGGTGGCTGAATGGTTAGTGTACTGGCCTTTGGAGCTGCTGAGGTCGGGTTCGAATCCCGGTCAGGCATGGATATTTGTACTTGTCAATAATGTTGTTATTTGTCTATGTGTTTGTGTCGTCCTTTCTTTGTGTGTCTCCTGTGACTTTCCCTTCTGGCGAGTGGGGTAATGGGCTGCATAGCCTACGCCCTTCCCTTCTAGAGGGCGCATTTGCATTCCATTCCATCTCAGATACCCAATAGAAGCCTTTACGACCGAATATTTACTTTGTCGCAGACTAAGTGCCGAGATCTAAGCTGGATCACTCTGTAACTCTTCAAAGTGTTGGCTTTATCAATGGAGATTAAACTTTGAAAATAAAAATGTTAACTTTAATTTGTTTTTTTTTCTGTAGCATATGACTACTGCTCCATTCTTCATGCTTTGAAATTTAGTAAAATTGTACGGGTTACTAGAAAGCTTGGATGAAGGCTTATACGTCTGTATCCCCCGGACACGATGAGTTTAACAGACAATGTAGGATCACTTTGCTACAAATAAAGCAAGTTTTAAGTTTGTGCTTATTTTCTCCAAACTATAGATAGCTCTTTTAGGAGGAGGGATCTTTCTGAGGTATACAGACTATAAACCCGTCATCTGTCTATCCGGTTTCCCAGCAAAGCATATGACTTGTACAAAAAACTGTTTTAAAATTTACTAAATTGTAAAATTTACATTATTGAAAAATAGTTTCTATTCGTCTGCTACAGAAAAATATTTTTTAAAAAAATTAAAAAAATAAATTTCTTGGTAAATTTTTTTATCTCGTACAGTGAAAACAAGCTTACACTTCAGCCAATTTGATTATCCCTCAGAGAGGTGTAAAAGTAATGGAAGTATTGCGATGGGGTGTAAAATCTCAGGAAGTGTCAAAACTTCCTGTTATAACAGTCAGTACAAAATATGTTTTAAAAATAGTAATACATTTAAATACATATAATAATTTAAAGCGCATAATAACTTTTATTTCGAGGAACAACAAATGAAAACAATGTAAATTAATAATTAAAACAAACAATGCAGCACTGTAAAAATACAAATTATGACGAAGAAGGAAAAGCAATTTCTTCTTTTTGAATGTCCATCACAAAATTTATTTAAAGTAAAATGTAAAACAAAAACTAGGTTCACAGTTTTCAGTTCATGTCGGATTTCAATTGAGACAAGTTAAGTGAGGAGCAAATTATTTAGCAAAGGGACAAGAAAATGCCAGTTCGGCAATCGGAAACGGAATTTAGGCACCCTCTTAACCAGATCTCCAATTAACCAGCAAAAATATTTAATGAGTAAATTTCTTTCTAAAAAACAAAACCTGTTTTGTTTTCGATTCACATGTTACTCTAATATAAAAAAAAGCAGACCTATTCAGAAAGTAACCTCAAATGCGTTTTTAATTGTATGTAACTTATAAAGCCTGAATACATTGCATAAAAAAATCGTTATTTCGATCATGCATTTACTTATAAGGCAAATATCATCAATGTAGAAATGTGCAACCAAATGTACATCTAAAGCATAGTAAGAATAATTTCAATTCTCCAATTTGCCAGATTTTACTAAACCAGTTTATGCTCGGTCTCATTTAAGGCAGTCTAATGCATAAGCAGGTTTACTTTCAGAAAGGCCCGTGCCATGAAATTGAAAAATAACTAGATAAAGGTTCAACTGCATTAGAAATAAGATATTAGAAAGGTAAGCAGTAGACTTTCCCAAAATTCTATGTTACAAATAATAATAGGCATAAAATATGAATCACCATCATTGGTCCAAGACAAATCACCTTTTTTAAGACCATGTACTTATTTAAATCTTGAAAAGTATAAGCAATGCATGAGACTTTTATTAAATAGAAATCAGCATTATTATTTAACAACAGAACATTTTAGGAACTACAGCATAGCATTTAGTCCCGTAATGCAAGTTGTGGCTACTAGAGTGCATTTTTTTCAAATGTTTGATTCAAGTATTTAAATAAAAACTAATTTAAATACGAAATATTTTCACCATTTAAAAACAAATCACTTCATTTAAGAAGTTACTTATTTTACTGTCTGAATAGTAAGTGCAATACATAACACTTTTATCAAATAAACTGGAGAAATGACACAAGGGAATTGCTTCAGGGATTTATTGCTTTACTATAAAGTTCTTCCCGCTATTTGACCAACATTTTTGAAAGTGTTCCTTTACAGAAAATGATTTTCAGAAATTCACAAAAGAATCAGTTTTCTTTATAATGCGTCAGCAATGAGGTATTTGTGGTATATGTGGTCATTTTTACGATAAAAAATTTAAATTTTAGCTATACTCCAACAGTAAAATTTAACCTTTAGGAGGGCTCAACAAACACTATAAGGTGGTACTCAAGACAGAATGCCTTGTCGCATTATTCACTATTATAATGTTATACCAGTATGGGTCAACAAACACCTTAGACTAAATGCGTTATATAACCTAATTCACAACTGTAAGGTTACACAACAGGTGTTGATTAACTTATGTTGTTACTTTGCATCAGATCAGCCTTATTACATAATTCTTAACTGTGGGTCAACAAATGAGTTTTAAGATTGCACTTATGACTAAATGTCTTACTGCATAATTCACAACTATAAGGTTTTTCTTTAGTGTGGGTCAACAAATGAGTTTTAAGGCTGTCCTTCCGACTAAAGGTTTTATTACAAAATTCACAACTGTAAGGTTTTTCTTTAGCGTGGCTTAACAAATGGGTTTGAAGGCTGAACTTACGACTAAATGTCTTACTGCATAATTCTTAACTATAAGGCTTTTCTTCAGTGTGGGTCAACAAATGAGTTTTGAGGTTGCCCTTCCGACTAAATGTCTTATTACATAATTCACAACTGTAAGGTTTTTCTTTAGTATGGGTTAACAAATGATTTTTAAGGTGGGACCTTTGACTAAATGCCATACAACATAATTCACAACTGTAAGGTTTTTCTTTAGTGTGGGTTAACAAATGGGTTTGAAGGTTGAACTTATGACTAAATGTCTTATTACACAATTCACAACTGTAAGGTTTTTCTTTAGTGTGGGTTAACAAATGAGATTTTAGGTTGCCCTTCCGACTAAATGTCTTATTACATAATTCACAACTGTAAGGTTTTTCCTTTAGTATGGGTTAACAAATGATTTTTAAGGTGGGACCTTTGACTAAATGCCATACAACATAATTCACAACTGTAAGGTTTTTCTTCAGTGTGGGTCAGCAAATGAGCTTTAAGGCCTGCCTTCTGACTAAAGGTTTTATTGCAAAATTCACAACTGTAAGGTTTTTCTTTAGTGTGGGTTAACAAATGGGTTTGAAGGTTGAACTTATGACTAAATGTCTTATTACACAATTCACAACTGTAAGGTTTTTCTTTAGTGTGGGTTAACAAATGGGATTTAAGGGCGCTCTTATGACTAAATGGCTTATTACATAATTCACAACTGTAAGGCTTTTCTTCAGTGTGGGTCAACAAATGAGATTTTAGGTGGCCCTTCCGACTAAATGTCTTATTACATAATTCACAACTGTAAGGTTTTTCTTTAGTATGGGTTAACAAATGAGTTTTAAGGTGGGACCTTTGACTAAATGCCATACAACATAATTCACAACTGTAAGGTTTTTCTTCAGTGTGGGTCAGCAAATGAGTTTTAAGGCTGTCCTTCCGACTAAAGGTTTTATTACAAAATTCACAACTGTAAGGTTTTTCTTTAGCGTGGCTTAACAAATGGGTTTGAAGGCTGAACTTACGACTAAATGTCTTACTGCATAATTCACAACTATAAGGCTTTTCTTCAGTGTGGGTCAACAAATGAGTTTTGAGGTTGCCCTTCCGACTAAATTTTTTATTGCAAAATTCACAACTGTAAGGTTTTTCTTTAGTGTGGGTTAACAAATGGGTTTGAAGGTTGAACTTATGACTAAATGTCTTATTACATAATTCACAAATGTAAGGTTTTTCTTTAGTATGGGTTAACAAATGGGATTTAAGGGTGCTCTTATGACTAAATGTCTTATTACATAATTCACAACTGTAAGGTTTATCTTTAGTGTCGGTCAACAAATGAGATTTAAGGCGGGACTTTTTGCTGAAAGCCTTGTAACACAATTGGCAATGGAAATGTTTTTTCCCACTGTGTACTAAGTCATGTGAAATAAGCTGAGTTTTCAATGTCTTTTCACATATATCACAGTTATGTGATGTTTTTGAAAAGGTGGCTGAGCTGTGCAGGGTGGATTTAGAAGCAAATACGTCCTGACTTGCCTTGTGACTGAACAGGTTTCCTTCCTTGGGAGTAGACATGTGCTCTTTGTAGTCTGACTTCAAGGAGAAGGCATCAGGACAAATATTGCACAGGAAAAATCGGGGAATATCTAAAAAGAAGTACAGATTTTGACTTTACTAGTATAGTAATTTAGAAATTCCATCATTGTATTTTTGATTAGCAAATTCACAATTGTCTGCAATTAAAAACACTCATCAATGTTACAATTTAAGTAATGCTGAGTTCTGCATACAATACATTTCTGTAAAGAAAAACTTTGTTTACACATATTAAAACTCTTTTTAGTTAAAAACTTTTTATGCAAGTATATATCGTTTTTTCTTTTAAGTTTACGTCCTAATCTTTGTATTCTGGCTGTAATTTTATCACTGTCTGGGTGGAGGATCTCTTGCCTAGCTCATGCTTTTTGTTCTCATTATTCACACTAAAGCCCTATGGTTTGCCAAAACTTAATAAAGCCGTTTGATTTTATTTCTAAAGTTTGGATATTTGAAAGAAAATCACAATTGTACCGACGTAGTCAATTGCATGAAAAGTTAACTTAAGAAATTTTAACATCCAATTTAGCAAAAAAGGAAACAAAAAATTTTTTTAATCAAAAAATGGACTTGACAACACCTTAATTTTGCAAAACTGGCAAATCTTGAGAAGTTATTTCATGTAACTGATAATATAACAAACATATAGGTACAGTATTTAAGTATTCACACCCGCATAAACATAACTAAAATAAATTTGATCCTATCAAAAGAACATATTAATTAACTGCAGTCTATACCACGTGTGAAAAACTTCCCAGCATGGTAAATACCGGTTTTTATCATCTACCATGGTAGGGGAAAGTGCTGAGGTTTGGGACAAATTTAGATTTTTAATTTTAATATTTTTTTAAACCAATTTTTTAAAAGTTTTAGGTATTCTCCCTTAACAAATATTCCCTATACTTTAAAATATCTTTTAAAGATTTTTTTCTTTAATATTTAACCCCACAGGTAGGATGTCTCAAGGTACATCCACTGTCCACAGGTACAACTTCAGTGATGTATCTGGGGACAAGATGCAATGTACCAGGGGACAAGAAAGGCACGATGTACCTGAGGACATTGTTCCAAATTGGCTAGAGCACCATTCTATCATACAAATAAGAAGTCAAATTCATTTTTGGACCTCGCATAGAGTGACATCTTTACATTTTTCTAAAAAAAATATTGAACTTTTTCTTTTTCTTAATTCAAAAAGTATTTCTAAATAAGTTTTATACAATTAACAAATACAATTCCCAAATGTTTTTTTACTTATAAAAAAAACTAATAAATGTAATCACCAAGACTTGGAAGTAGAGTAAGTTTGTTGTAATTTTAAATAGTAGCTTTATTTTTCAATAACATAATTCACAAAGTAACTTTTAAGTGAAAAAACAAATAATTAAATCTACCCAAGATTATGACCATAAAAAAAAAACATAGGAAAAGAACTGCTATGCTATTCTTGTGGCTTGGCTAACAACATTTGGTGCTGGAAGTTTTGGAATTATATCCAGGATTCCCAGGTTTTATCCAGGAAAGTGTTAAGTTTTAAAAAACACAAATAGGTCTAAAAATTACTTCAAACATGGCTTATTAAGTAGTACTAATAAGAGCCAACAAGAAGATTAAACCGATATGTAGTACAAAATATAAAATGATAGTAAAAGTTACCCAAGATGTATGAAATCAATAAATCATGTTGATTATGCCTCCATTACCTTTCAACAACCCCTCTTCAACAAGAGAAGGTTAAGTTTTGTTAGTAGTGTTGCCCCTAAAAATACAGAATTTCTTTGATTTCCCTAAAACGAGTTATTTCCCATGTCCCCAGGTACAACTGTCCCAAAGCTGAGCACTTTTCCCTACTTACTGGGGGCGGTAAATACCATTCCAACCCTGTTACAAAATAGTTTTTGAGGGACCATAAAGAAATTTGTCAATGAGCAAATGAAATTTAATTTATTAAGTTTTTTAATGTTAACTTTTAATGCAAATCATTAGTTAAGAAATGTTCTAATGCAAATCATTAGCAGCGAAAGAAATTCAAGAAATGCAACCGATAGAATATGTCACGACAAAAAAAAAAACCATACTACAATGACAGGAATAAGCCAGTATCCGAGAAACATTAAACCAGCTATGAAACCAAAACAAAGAAGTAACAAGCTACATCATAATTATTCTAAATTAACTAATTTTAATAAAATTTTCAACATTTTGAACCAAATAATGATGTTAAAAATAAAAATAAACATTTTTTAAAGTGAATTTGCTGATGCCTTACCAAAATTAATATAAATATTTCGTAAAATACTACTAACTATAGCAACACCGTGTCTACTTTTTCACGATGGCCAAAACTCGCCAAATAGCATTATGGCTTCGATACGCTAGGTGTTCCGGCTGCCACTACAAAACAAAACAAGGGTAGAACTACTAAGCACAATTCATAATATCATGGTACGATAGAAACTGAAACTGTTTAAAATTGGATGGTCGACCGTATATAGAATTTACTAAAGACACGCCAGTGCAATGAATGTGTGTCACTACCCAAAATTGAATTTTGGAATGGGTTGATTGGTTGGTTGATATACATATATTTTCAGGCTTGTGTGCTTGCTCAGAGAGCTGCTTATAAACCTTCAAGTAAGGCAGTCACAACACACACTCACATGCACACATATACGTGACAGATGCTGTCATTTATCAAGCGCCACCTCCACATTGCCTCCACAATTGCCTAGACATGTCCCTGAAGGGGAGGGAAATAGTCTCCAGGAACCTGTACCCGTGGGAAACTGCGAAATGACCGCCCACAGGACTTTCAGATCCAAAAGATTTAACGAGCACGTACTCCGCATATACTCGGTGAGTTTTCAGCGACCAGGTTTCGATCACCTTCCGATCCGTAGATCGCTACACTGACCACAGAGCGCCTCACAGCCCTATTTTGGAATGGAAAATATCATAAAAATATCAATAATTTAAATTGTTTACTTGATTCGCTTGGGGTAAAATTGCTTGTTAAATAACGGCAGGTGGTGCTGGGGCCAATTATAACTGTTGCGTTGTTAAATGTTAATTGAAACGGTAAAAAATTTTCGCGCTAATCTGAGCTAGTTGATTGGTATACATATATTTGCAGGCTTGTGTGCTTGCTCAGAGAGCCGCTTATAAACCTTCGTCAAGACAATCACAACACACACTCACATGCACACACATACGTGACAGGTGCTGTCATCTATTACGCGCCACCTCCACAATTTAGACATGTCCCTGAAGGGGAGGAAATCGTCTCCAGGGAACTGTACCCATGGGAAACTGCGCAATAACCACCGACAGGACTTTCGGACCCAACATATTTAACGAGCACGTACTTCGCATATACTCGGTGAGTTTTCAGTGACCAGGACCCGATCGCGGGACCTTCCAATCCGAAGATCGAGACACTGCCCACACTGACCATAGGGCGCCACAGCCTCTGAGCTAGTTGAACAAAGAAAACATCGATGAAGATATCTGTTCCTAGTCTCCGTGAAGAGTTTAAACACAGCTTATTACAACTCGTAATTTAAAATTCTGGTAAAGAGATGAAGATGGATGCTTTCAAGTTCGCTATGTTATTCCAATGAAAGTTCCAATTTGGAAAATACATCTATCATCAACCAACCAATTAAACCAAGCCATGTATTTATCCTGAATCCTAGTTTCGGTGCACTGGCGACCTTTGTAGACAAAAAATAAGCGATATGTATTCCTTCTGGCAACCATGCTAAATACTGAAATTCCTCTTATGCGTATTTTACATGGGTTATTTTTAGTTGAAGCCACTAGATGGCAGCCTTAAAGCTAGTAATTTATGCAAATGTCGATAGATGTCGACACCACAAATATTTTATGCTATGTGCTTGTGCTGTAGTCGTCACTTTTTAAAAATTGATTGATTACGACGTTCCGCAAATGCCTCCTGAATCTTCCTGCGCAGTAACTGAGGAAAAAAAAAAAACAATTCGCGCAAAGATATTTTCCGGTACATGGGGGTCGGTCTCATTTGAAGACAAAATTTACAAGATTTTTTTTTAAATTTTCGAACATTTTCACATCTAAAAAAGATTATAATCTAAAATAAAGAAAAAACTAAGCATTTTTAATAATAAACTTTATTAATATCGTTCATTAAGAGAGAACATGGTCTAATTTAGAGAAATATAATCATATATACCTGAATTAAATCATAATATTTCTGATTGTGTTTCATCATCGACCATACCCGCATTTAAATAAATATTCTACTAAAAAGAAAAGAAAGTAATTTTAATCAAATACTAAAATTTATTACAGAGAGTTTGCCACCATAGAGGAAAAACCTTCACTAATTTCAGATTATTTCGACCATTTTCACTTTTCAGTAACTTCACAAATAAAAGAAAGAAAAGTGAAATTATTTTAATAATTTTTATTATAGGGAGAATGGTCTCAGAAATCGAGGGGAAAAAAAGTCTTCATTATTTTCTGATTTTTTCCCCTTAATCAACGACCCATGCTCACAATTAAGAAATATATTACACAAATAAAGCAAAGAAAAGTTAAGGAATTTTAATAATTCGCTAATTTTTGTTAGGGCCATGAAAGAACGTTAAAAAAAAAAATTAAAATCGATAATTTTTATCTGTTTATATTTTATTGAAGAAAAAGACTGTCGTTGATTTTATTTGATAACAAATTTTATAATAAACAAATTTTTTCATTTTTATATTTAAAATATTTTGAAAAGCTAATTTTGACGAATTCTTCTTAGCTGCTTGATTGAATTTTTTTCTCAGGAAATTTGCGAAAGCATCAAATTTAACTTTGTAGTAACTCTTCTCACAATCCATTGAAAATAAATGAGCTTCTTAATTAGACCTCACCATATGCT
The DNA here is from genome assembly GCA_023701765.1 of Hylyphantes graminicola. NCBI lineage: Eukaryota > Metazoa > Arthropoda > Arachnida > Araneae > Linyphiidae > Hylyphantes > Hylyphantes graminicola. The sequence continues at coordinate 10,347,102 of CM043122.1, forward strand.
TCTGACCAGGGTTTTGTATCTTTTAAATTCTTTAAAATGTTTTATAATAAAATATTTTTAACGGGTCCCATCTCTCTTATTTTTAGAATGGAATTTAAGAATAAGTGTGATCTTCTATGTAAGTGTATTTTCCCTTACATTTACATGCCAATTAATTAAGCGATTTTTTAAAATGGTTTTTAACATAACAGTAACGTAAAGGTACACCGTAAATAATTTTGGTGTATCTTTACACCAAAAATGGTGGCAACAAAGTAGCCACCAAAAGGGGTGTAAGTGAGCACCACTAGTAAAGCGGTGTAATGAAACACCGAAAATTGACTGGTGTGTAGAAACACCACATTTGGTGGCTACTCTGTTGCCACCATTATTGGTTTGATAAAACGCCACCAGTATTTGGTGTACTTAAACACCTAACGACCTAACTGGGTGTTCTGGTACTAATTTTAGAATCAAAAGGATAAAATGGTTATTTTTAAAAAACACTTTTTGGTGTAAACTGATTTCTTAGAAATCCTGAACAACAGACACATTTGTAATGTTAAAAAATAGCTAATTTTGTAACTTGAGTTGATTTGCGACTTGAGTTGATCAACGAAGATACCTTTATCCATATTACAAAAGATAAAATGAAAATGTACACATATTATACAAAAACATAACTCAAACAAAATTAATGCTTGGGAATATTTAACGCTAATTAAAGATATCAATAGGGTGGCCAGATATTGTTTAATTTGTTACTCAACTATCTATATAGCTGTAAAATTGTGCAATTATACTTAGTTTAATTATTTTATAGTTTTTTAAAACAAAACGTAAATAAAATATCATTTATGAAAGTGTAATGGTGATATCATAATCGAAAAGTTAATTACTGAAATAATTCAGATATCAATGAGCTAAATGACTTATGGGAAAATACTGTAATTATACTTATCATTTTAATATATTTTAATCATATATACTAGCGCACAAAAATATAAACACAACCCTAATCTTCTCGTTACAACCAGAATTGTTAATATTGAAGTTTTAATTAAATTATTTAGCAGTAATTCAGTTACCTATAAATAATAAATCTAATTGTTCCGCTTACTTTGCATTTTCAGAAAAAAAACTCGATTTATCATCATCAAAATCAAACTCATGCTTTTATTTAGGGCTAACTGAGTGTAAACACACAGACAATCATTTAAAAGTAATAACTGTACACTGAAATAAGTTTTCTATCTAGCAATTTTTAAAGCAAGACTCAAACCATGCACATCACGATTAAATTATCAAATCACAGCTCGAATTTTCACGTTACAACCATAGAATTGCTGGATTGTATTGATCTGTAACACTGAATTTGGTGCTTCATTTTCAAAATGTCGGTGAAAGGCTTCAATTAAACCATTCTTGGTGTATGTTAGCACCAATTTTTTTAAAAGTTTCAATAAAAACCATTTGGAGTGAATGATAACACCTATTTTCGCGCTGACACCACAAGTCGTGTATATTTACACCTTATTTCGCATTTCATAAACCCAAAACAAGTGTAATAATACTCCCTTGTTTTTACAGTGTAGGGAATTTGATTTATAAAAAAATAAGAAATAACACTAAGAACACATGATCTGTTAATTTTAACATTTCAATTTATTTCGTCGCATTATAGTTACATACATTGCGGTTATACATTGGTTGGTTGGTACACATATTTTATTTATTAAAAACATTCTTGTTTAAAATCCTTAAAAATTAAAAATAAATCAAAAGATTAAAATTTCGATAATAGTATCTATAAAGTCAGCAATTGTTTTAACTGTCTTCATTATTTTCAAGTAATCAGCAAAAAAACAAATGCTGTGATTTGCAAAAAACAGTAATAAAAATCATTAATAAAAAGAACAACAGAAGAGTATTCAAGGTTTGAACCTGGGAGTTTCGATATTTTGGTTTAACCCTCTAATGCATACTGTTGTCGTTTGGCAGCAAGTAACATAATCCAAGCGGATTATGTTACTTATTCAATTTAAGTAGAGCTCGCTCTCGACAATTTCGTGGGTTTTTTTTTTATCTATTACATTCCATTTTTAAGTTTTAGTTACTAATAATCCTCATAGGACAGTAGTAAGAGTGTATTCAAAATTAAAGAGTGAGGTTATTAACTGTTGTAAAATTACGTTTTTGGCAGTATTCAAAGAATAGTAATATTAGTACTAAATACAATTAAAGTGTTTTGAAAAATTAATTATAGTTAAAGAGGGTTATTTTGAAATATATCTGGTAGTTTTCTAGTCGTTATTATCAAAAATGGAATTTTGTAGTTGGTTTTTATCATATGAAAAAAATTAAAATATTGAAATTATTTAAATTCTAATGCAGTTAATTTTTTTTCAGTATTTGTCCCATGATGTATGAGTATTAAAGATACATATATACAGAAAAAAAATTCACAGATACAGAAAAAAAATTCATGCATTAGAGGGTTAAACCTGCGTCAAGTATATTACAGACACGGAGAGTATGTTTACTGTTACACACAGAGGGAAAGTACATTTAGAACAAAGGCGGGAATACAATCCGCACCCGTCACAGTCTGCTAGAGAAATGGTCCAACCACGATCCAAACCACATTACACCACAGGCATTAATCGGCTAATTTTGAAAAATTTCCGACTTTGGCTTCAACCCTCCGCTTTTTGAAGCCCTCTTTGCCAACTAAGTCGGCTTTGCTCAGCCATTTTCCCTGGTGGTTCTCTGTGCGTGAGAAGGGTGGCTTCCAATTCAGGAGGAAGCGCTTGATATTCTCCACGGACTCCTCCTCCGATTCATCGTCGCTATCCGTGGTTGGCATACCGAAGTCACTTTGGCTCCTAGAGGCAAATCGAAAGAAATTACAGTAGACGCCGCTTAATGTGATCACGGTTAATGTTATCAATCGTTTAATGTTATCAAAATAGCTTAGTCCCGTCCGCTTGTATCAAAATACATTAAAAAATCATCGTTTATTGTAATCAACTGTTCGTTTATTGTTATCAGTTTATTGTCACTGATGAAAGAAATATGGAAGACGTTTTCAATACCTCGCCCGATATGAATGCTGAGGATTTTGAAGCAAAAATGGAGATCGACGGGAAGTTTTCCACTTCTACTTCTTTAACTGATGAGGACATTTGCGAAGACGTATATGTGTCAAACATCAAGCTGCGTCATAAGTTTCTGATGCCAATGATGAACCCAAAAGTGCTATCGAGGACAAAATTCCGACGCCTGCTCAGATGATTGAGGCACTTCGAATCTTACGTCTAGGTGTGTAAAACCAAGCTGACGCGGAACACTTTCATAACCATTATGATTATGTGCGATTCGTAAATGACTTCAAAAGAATGCCAAAAAATCAACAATTGAAGACTTCTTTTTCAGTTAGTAATTAAACTTTTGTATTTCATATTGTTTTCTGCAGTTCATCATTAAGTATGTAATATAAAACTAGTAATTTTTTTTCTTTAGTGTGAATAATTTCTATTAAATGCTATAGAATTTTACAGCCAACTCCTAATTTAAAATTAATTTTAATACGTATGTAAAAAAATAATTTTTTAGTTAAAATTTTTTTTGGCGTATTGTAATCAATCGGTTATTGTTATCAAATCACGTTCGTCCCGATGCGATCACATTAAGCGGCGGCTACAGTATTAGCATAGTTCTAACTAGGGTCAAGTGTGATTGGGGATAAGTGTGATAAACAGCTCTTGTAACTTTGGAAATCATTCTAAAAATCCGAAAGTTTGCAATATATAACATTAGACCACTTATAATTAAACTAAAAAGAAATATTGACCTTATTTTTTGTTTAAAGAAAGTTTTGAGCTTTTGAATTTAAGTGCAACTGTCTTCTTTTACCACACTTACCCCTATGTGGGGTAAGTGTGATAAAACAGCAATGGATTTTGAAATGCAAATTTTGTACAGGTAAAATTGGAATTCAAACATATAATTTTTTTCTACATATGTATGTTTCTTATAATAATTCACTACCAATTTTAGGATTTGGAATTTACTTGAAGCAGAGAACGAATTTTCTTAGTGAAATTTACAGAAACCCTATCACACTTATCCCACTTGACCCCACAGGTTTCACAAACAAGAATATTTGAACAGCCATTTCTTTGTATATTCCAAGCTGCATTTATAAAAATGGCCGAAACTTGACCACCCTACCTTGACTCATATAACAGACACTGTTAAAAATTGTGTGCTTGCTTTTACCATAATAATGGTTCCTAGTGGCTGCAACGGCTGTGTGGTGAAGTGTTTTACCATATTTTCGGTATTGGGTTCGAACCGTTTCTTAGGTTTCTGTTTCCAAAACTAAAAATGGTTCGACTGAATACCGGAAATATGGTGAAACATTTCACCACACAGACATTGCAGCTACTAGGAACCATTATTATGGTGAAAGCAAGCACACAATTTTTAACAGTGTAGACTTGAAGTAAAACCTTGGGTTTTTTCTACACTTTTTAGAAGAGAGAAGAATTATCCAAAAAATTATCCTGGTTTAGGAATCACAAAAAGTACTATACAATTTTAGAACTGTTTTATTCTAAGCAAATTCCCGAGCAGACCTCAACATCTCTGAAGAAAAGAAGATTTTTTTAATCTGTGTGTCTTCTCTATAGAAAGTGTGCAAGAGCGTACGGATTTACTATCTCTATGGTATATAGAGGACTTTGGTTCACTCAGCTCTCCCTCCCCCCACACACTTCCAGAATTAAATAAATTAGTACCAACTGGGGGCTTGGGAAGTTAACTGGGGGTTCGTCATTGACATAGCTGCTCGACATGAACAGTCGCTAGCATTAGCTTTTCAGACTCTACAGAAATGCACGAGCTTAAGGTACAGTGGGTTCAGACAATTTTTAACTTTTAAAACAGTTAATATTAACAAAACAAAGTTAATTTACACAAACCCAAAGTAAAAACTATACTTAACCAAACCCAAAGGTAAACAATTTCCCAACAAATATAAGGCGCGTTTACATGAGCAGGGGAGAGTGTTGTACCTTGGGACAATTTTTACATTTTATATTTTTCTTCGATAATTATAGTCAAAATAAAAATTTAAAAGAAGCATTTCAACACACCATTATATTCCTCTGTAATATAATTTTTTAAATTCTGGCAGCTTGAAATTAAAAAATTGCCACTCATTTAAAGTAGAGAGGATAAACTGTCCCAAGGTACAATATGATGTTGTACCTTCGGACATACTTTATAATTCAGTCAATAGTCATACGCTTGAACTAATTTGTGTCAGGAAACAAACTTTATTGTTTTTTCAAGGAAATACACAAATAAAACATCATAATTCAAGAATAATTTAAATTAAACAGCAAAATTGCAAGTCCAAATTATTTAACATTATATGATGATACAATTTGCTTTGCTGTCCCAAGGTACAATACACTACATGGTTTAAATAAAAGCAAGATAGTGGCCAATCTAAATGCATTATCATTATTTCTCATAACCAAAATATTTTAAAATCTTCTCTTTAATGAAGAAAATAAAATGCAGTTGACTTTTTGTAAAAGTACAAAGGTAAAAAATTATATCAGAATGAGAAAAGTATTTACTTTGGGGTAATGAAATATTATTTTTTGTCTCCAATTCATCAATTCAATGATGCTAGTGTTAAATTTGATTTTGATGATGTCTGTTGGTTAAGGCTACTATTAGAAAGAAAAAATGTATGAATATTGCCAATAGATTCTAAGAAATTGTCAGTGTCCCAAGGTACAAGCGTCCCAAGGTACAACACTCTCCCCTAATCGAATCCATGTATTGAAGAGCAAACTCAGCAATTTTTCCCTCTTGGGGATTTTCTCCCAGACATAACCCCAATTGCAGGGTCCATTTCATTGGGGGGTTTCGCAAACCCTCCAATAAAGGAGGGTTTGATGTTTCATACCATATGAATTCGGCCACAGACTATCATTTGGGTTAGAAATCCTACTCGACCTCTTTTTCCCCTCATGGGGATTTTGGCATTCCATGTATTCGATGGCTCATGCAAACGAGCCTATAAGTTTCAATTTGAAATTGGTGCGTTGAGTAAAATGTCTTCTTACCTGACGCACTCTAAAGGTGGTGATGATGCTGTTGGCTGTTTCCTTTTTTGGGATCCTTTGATGCGGATTTTTTCCCTCTAAATAAAATAAAGGCAACGTTATAATAAAAATGTTTGCGAATGCAATCAGACATAATAGCAGACAGTTTTAAGAGGGTAGATATATCTATAAATTCTGCGAACCTGGCATTCTTTTGGCCATTTGAATGAGTCAGTTGAAGGTGGTGTGGAATTTGATCAAGAATGTGGAAATACAGGAAGATTTAAGGCGAGTTATATTTTTCAAAAATGTACTTTTATTTACATTTTCTGTGTTATATATTCTTTGATACATTAAATATCCTAATGCCTTGCTTAGTTCAATTTTTATTTTCCTTTTCATGTGAAAAATTGTTACATTGCATTAACCACGGAACCCCAGTTTTTTTTCCCCCTCAGAGGCAACTGCAAGTTTTTTCATTGCAGCAATCACTTAGTCCCTACTCAAATTCAATGTCTTTAATGTGATGTTTTGTTTGCATGTTGTTTTGAATCCATTGAATATAAACACCAAGTTTCGAATGTAAACATTTAAATTAATTGTTTTGAATCCATTGAATATAAACACCAAGTTTCGAATGTAAACATTTAAATTAATTGTCCTCGTCAAAATCAAAATAAACAATTTTTGTAAAAGAAGACCTGTTCTTACACTCTTAAAACAAAGGAGTGAAATCCACTCCTGCAGGAGAAGTGCATTTTCGACACTGGAAAGGAGTGAATATTAACTCAGACTGAGTTAAAATCACTCGTTTGTTTGGAGTTATCTTGTCGCAGATTCAACATACAAAAGATCCACTTCTGTAGGAGAAGTGCATTTTCGACACTGGAGAAGTGAAATTTAACTCAGACTGAGTTAAAATCGCTCGTTTGTTTTAAGAGTGTATCTTGTCTAAATAAAAAGTACCCTAAATTAATCTGTAAGTTAAGGTGTGAATTACCCTGATTTAAAAATTGTACTCATTTGAAGTAATTAATATATTTAATAAAATTTATTTAAATGCAATAAGTAAAGATACCTTGGCAGCGACATCGGCCAGCATCAACAAGTTTTCAAAATCTTCTCGTCTGAAAAAAAACCCAACAAAGTGAATAATGGATTTTAACCAACTGATAACACACTCTCAGAAATAACACTTTCATTTTTGACGATCCATGAATCCTCAAGCCTCATTTCGTTAATTTTGAAGATTGTTTCGTCAAACCATCACGTGACTTTTGAGTAAACGCGAATCCTCACTTTTACGATCGTGATTTGACGATTCTGTATCTTGATTTTGAGGAAACTGAATCTCATTGCTGTACTCACATGCTCAGAAATGACGAAATATTTCGTTAGATTAGACGACATTCAAATCCTCATAAAAATGAAGATTCAAATTTCCTCACTTTGAGAAAACGAAAACTAGGAGCATTTGTCAGTAGTGGAATCGTCAAAATTAAGGAAAATTTCGTCATTTTTGAGCATTCATTTTTTAGAGTGCAGTAACCATGATGCACTATACTAACGAACAGGGCCTGTTCTTCCATAAGGCCTGTAAGGTCCGGGCTAAATGTTGTAAATCCGCAAAATATCAGTTAACTAAAAAAAATTCTGATACTCCACATATATTTTTACTCAATTTTGACTGATAACTTGACCTAACGTGATTGTTTGGATAGATGTTTTTAAGGGAAGCCGATGAAATTGTTAGCAAAAATTTGATACGTAGGTCGTATAGCAATATCATTACTGGAAATCATGCACAACATTTCCCTTAAGGGGCCCCCACAATCGGTTGTGCCTATGGCCTGATATTTCCTAGAACAGGCCTTGCTAACGAATATGTAAATGAAAAATAACTTCAAAAAAAGAAAATCTACTTTAGTACAAAATGTAGGGGAGACCAGGGCTAATTTTCCCATGGGGTAAGTTTTCCACCAGCCCTTATATAGGAAATGAGCCGTTGGGGGGCACCAAACTGTTGGATTAACACCTAGGTTTTGAAACCTGCGGTCAATTGGGCTCATTCTCCCTCAAACTCCAGTGTGATGTTATTCCAATCAAACCAATCCGTTATAATTATTGCAGTATCTATATTTTTTACTGAGATACATTGTCATACACTAAGGACGTTGTATTCTTCACTGATTTCCAAACTTTAAAAAATTATTAAAAATACTCAATATGTGACTATCAATTTTTTTTTCTCGAAGGCTATATTACTTCTTTTGTTCTTTAAAATGGTGCCAGAAACTAGATCTTTATTGAAATTGTGGCAGCAAGTAGTCTGAGAAGATTCTCCATAGGAATACCGTTACGATTTTCAAGGTATGAAATTCAGCTTCATGACTATTTAAATTATTCTTTGTTGGAGAAAATTTATCATCTATTCTAAATATTTTTAATCGTGATACATTTCGTAATGCATTAATTATTATTATTTGTTTTTCCCCCTCTTAATATATAGTTTAAACACATATTTACTTGTGTTCTATCTAGGTTTATATTCAATTTGGTTCGGACATTGTTTTCTTAAATATTCTTAAATATGTGTTTTTGAATTACTAATTTTTGAAAAAAAATTTCAATATCTATTTTCGAGTAAATTCTAATACTATAAAAGCTTTTTATAGTTGAGAATTAAAAATCTATCTCATTTTAAAATTTTGTTGGTGTGTTCGAAATTATATATTATTATTAAAGAACTGTCATTGTTAACAAAAACACTTTTAATAAGTGTTAAAGTATTTGTTAATTTTTCTTTAAGAAGACAAAACTAATTTTTTTTTTATAATGTAACGTCTGAACAAAGTTATCATTACTTGTGTTTTAGTCACCAGTCGAAAACTCTTATGCGGGGATTTTAAATGAACTGTTCCATAGCGTTTTTTTAAACAGTTAAAAAAAACAAAGAAACTCCTTTCATGAATTTATGATTATGTTTTTAAAAAATGTATGCTTGCTGTTTTTAGATTTCTAAAATTGTGATTTTTGGCAGTAGTATTCTGTAACAGTTTTTATAGTATTCAAACATGTTGAAGAAGGATTTTTTTTTAAATTTAAAAGGTATTTTATGAACGTCTCTGGCAAATAATATTGCTTGGAAGCAGAAAAAAAGTTTAAAAAAGTACCAACTTTTTTTATTATGTTACTCGGACCAAACGGTACTCAACTAGCCCGCTGGATCCGTCATTCATCGCGAATACATTCCTACTAAAATATGCGAACGACTACCAACAGATGGCGCGACCAACATGGCTTGGGCTTACTATGTTTACGTCAATGAAAACCAGGTGCGCGCAACGCGGGGATGCGCGCGCAGCTCGGGGTTATTATGCACCTAATCGAAGAAATAATGCGCGGCGCGCAACATTTTGAAAACAATTCTTTTGTTCAATAGCTTTTGTGTTCGAATCGAAGGTAGCCGAAATGCGTTTGCATGCGAGGAATTCGTTGTTTACTAATCACTAAATTTAAATCATAAAATGTAATAAAAACTCTAGATTTTTTAAAAATGTAAACATGGCAGAAGGATGTTAAGCTCTTTAAAGTATACAAGGATATTTATTGGTAAGTGAATAAAACATTCTATTTATTACGCTACATTGCTAAGTGTTCGTTAATTAAAAAAAAAACGAGATGAAACGTATGATTCGTATTCTTTAAGGGAAAGTTTGGCTAACGGAACAAGGGGCCAAAGAATATAAAAAATAATTGCAAATATTTCTACACTACTGCATTTTAGCAGTTAGATTTCATATTTTAGTTTACCAACCAAAGAAGATCAGCCATTAAAGCATGTGTTGAAGTTATGATAAGCATTATTGTGTTGGGGAATTCACAGTAAGTTAAAATGTTATTGTTTATTAAACTTTTAAAGTATTAAATGAAAACATTTCGTGAATTAAACTGTAGTTTTCGGTAGAAGACATAGCATACTCGTAGATAAAAGTATTATATGCCAAATACTGTGATGAAATACACATGTTTCTGTGTTGGATCAGTTATAAATTTTAACACTTTGGGATCTAATGGGACATAAACTGTTTAGTCGAATATGACACGAAAAAACCTAGCTATTTTATGCTTTTCTTGAAGAATCTATATAAACCTCCAGCGTGTAAAATAAGCGGTATCGCATCACAAAACGCGACACCAAAATGAAGACTTGTGATAGCGATTTAGCTTTGTATCGCATTTAGTTGTGATACAAAGCTAAATCATTTTAGAACTACAACGATCCGAAAGTCGCGGATTGCCGTAGTTTCACAACTTTCCAATCCCCGAGTTTTGCGATTTTTGAATCCTTAAAGATTTTCAAAAGTGCTATGCATTAATTAAAAATTGCTACACGCAAATACTTTGGTGTAGCAAAACTGCTATACACACAAAAAAAGTATATTACACGCTGTAAACCTCTAATGCCTTATTCACTGTCAAAAACTTTTAATTTTAAACTTTTTTCGTCACATAATAAGTGAAAGTTCAAGTAACTTTTTTGAAGATATATTTTGCCACCCGTACATTTATAAATACATACGAAAAGAACTTGGGGATATAAGAAAGGTGAGCTTGGTGAAGTAAATGATTTAGTGTTGGTAAAATTTACTAGAAAGCAAACTAGTCTTTATTACACTGGATTTATTTCTAAAATAGAAAAATTAACTCCACTTACACATTTTGAAGAAATTGACTCTCGTACTCTGTAAAAGAGGACAAGTTTTGCATAAATTAAAAGACTTGGTTGCTAAACTGCACTCTCCTGCGATTGAACAAAAACCATGCGATTATCCTTGATATTGAGTTGTAATTTTTTAATATTTCACTATCTAATGTGAAATAATTGTATTTTGTTTTCTAATTCCTTGTGTATACAGTGAATAGCGTTTGCTTTCAAATTTTAATTTTCATGTCCTTTCCTGATTCCTTTCCATTTTTTGATATTTTAATTAAGACAATATTTAATATGTCCAGTAGACCCCGCACACGGGGGTTAATGTGGTACATTTATATGTTTGTTTAAAATACTCCACAACCAAAATATGGTAATGTTTTAACAACGGGCTAATGACTTTTTAAGAAACGGATATACAGTTTATGAGCTTGTAAAATTTTTTTTAATTCTATTATTTTTGCTGAAATGCAGTGTCTAGTATTTAGCCATTTGCCCCTGCTTAAAAATCTATTTTGTATTAAGGCTTTATTTATGTGAATACTTAAAGTTATAGATTTACTGTTCTTATTTATAAAAATATCTTGTATACTGTCAAGTTATTATTAAATTTTGGAACATTGCTATTTTTTTTTATCTTAGTATTTTAAAATCATTACACCAGATAGTCAGTAGCTAATTTTTCTGTACAATTGGCACTAATGTAATAAATTTTATTTGGTTTTAATTAAATACACTACTTGAAGATGTGATTTAAGTTTTCAATCAAATATTTTTAATAAAATAACTACTGATTAGATATTATTAAATAGTTATATTCCATGCCAAATAAAATAATATAGGCTGTAGTGCTATGAGCATTGTCACCTCAGATTTGGATAATTTTTTGGTAACTTGGTTTTTTAAAAACTAGTTTAAAAAACAAGAAATAATGCTATTTAATTTTTTTAGCTTTTAGATTTTTCAAATTCAGTTATCAAACCATGGTTACATTTGGCCACACTTTGATGCCTTTAATCACTGTAAACCAGTTAAAAATTATGTTGTTTTAACAATGGATTCAAAATTGCTTAATTGGTGCCATTCTATTTTTAGTTTCATAATAATAATATGTAATATTTAACCCTGTAATGCTTGAAAATTTTTTTCATCCAAAAAAATATATTTGTATATTTAATACTCATACATAATGGGAAAAATACTGAATAAAAAAATTACTGCATTGGAATTTAAATAATTTCAATTTTAAAAATTTTTGCCATATGGCAAAAACCAACTACACAATTCCAATTTCGATATGGATGATAGAAAACTACTAAATATATTTTAAAATAACCCTCTTGAACAAAATTAAAAAAAAAAAACAATTTATTTGTTTTTCTAATATTCTCTAGTTCTAATATTTTTATACTTTGAATACTGCCAAAGACGTAATTTCAAAACAGTTAATAACTTCACTTTTTAATTTTGAAATCACTGTCATCTATGAAGGTTAATAGTAACTAAAACTTCAAAATGGAATGTAATAGATGAAAAAACACATATTTGTCAAGAGGGAGCTCAACTTTAATAGAATAAAGTGAATTTTGTTACTTGTTACCATATGGCAACAGTATGCATTAGAGGGTTAAACGTATATTTAACACAATTTTAGTGTTGTTTTTTGTGAATTCTACAGCTACTAATTTATTTTTTAGCGCCCAGCAAAAATGATTTTAAAAAGGGAAAGCTTGAAGAGGACTGATCTTTTGTGAAGCCGATTCTAAGGTAAACAGTGGCAGTGCTGGGAAATACCTTGCAGAGGAGGCTAAGGTATTTAAAATTAATGTAAGGTTCTTTTACATAATCTTTATCAAAAATTTAGTGTTCCATTAGCATTTAAAATAAAAAATCAAATAAAAAAAAATAGGAAAAAAAAATCCTGGTTACGAAAGTATGTTTCTAATCCTAAGGTCCTGCGATAGGTTCACACGAAACCTTGCACCTTCAAAGGACTGAACTGGTTCTGTTAGTTCTGTCACTCGCAAAGAAAAAAAAAGCCAATAAACTAGCATTTCTAATTTAGTTTAAGAAAAAAACTGAAGAGCTTACTTCATCATTACTGAAGACATCTCGAGCAGTTGATGAAAAGCGTAAAAGTCTTCTTGATAAGTAGAACGCACTTGTTCAGGAAAGGTCAAACCTGATTAAATAAATGAAAATATTCAATAGATGATTATTAAATACGATGATAATATTTAATATATTTATCATAAAATAGTATAAATAATCTTTAGGTTTTAAGTTTATACCATATTTTTTTTTACCATACAAACCATTTTTATACCATACAAACGACTGTTCGCAATAGACATACGACTGAGACTGTCAAATTAAAAATTTTACGAGTTGATTAGCAGTGAATACCATTGGATCTAGTATTAATTAGTGAAAAAATATTTGATCATACTAATAATGTTTTAAAAAAACTAACAAGAACTAAAAAATTTATATGAACATGTACGCTTCTCACGCAGCTACTTTTTATCATAACTGAAGACATCTAATTTTGCCATCAGGTACCGTCAGCAAAGACATTCTCCTCATCCCCTGGAGCCCCACTACTAAGTGAGCATCACTGGGAGCACATAGTTGGTAATTAATTTTGACTCAAGCTTCTGCATGTTACATATGGACAGCCACCATACACTCTCAGAAATAACACTTTCATATTGATGATTCATGAATCTTCAAGCCGCATTTCGTCAATTTTGAGGATTGTTTCGTCAAACGATCACGTGACTGAGTAAACGCGAATCCTCACTTTTACGATCGTGATTTGACGATTCTGTATCTTGATTTTGAGGAAACTGAATCTCATTGGTTGTACTCACATGCTCAAAAATGACGAAATATTTCTTTAGATGAGACGACATTCAAATCCTCATAAAAATGACGATTCAAATTTCCTCACTGAGGAAACGAAAACTCTGAGCATTTGCCAGTAAACAGATCGTCAAAATTAAGGAAAATTTCGTTGTTTTTGCGCATTCAATTTTAAGAGTGTAGCATAGAGTGCGGCCAGGCACTGACCATCACCTAGTCTCACAAGGCCTGTGCCTTGGGGCCCTTAATTTTAGTTGCCCAAAAGACTATAAATTTATAAATTTTGTTTTGCACCTCAAAATTGAATCAATTTTTTTCGGGAACTCCATAAGTCACAATTTCACCAAAATTGAATTTTTGATGTTAATCAATTCATCCCATGGAAACACATTCTGTGAAAAAATCATGTTAATACATAGGTTTAACACAGTCATAGGAGGTAACCGAAAGCAGCATTTTTGGAAGAAGCCCCACCCCTTAAGGGGAGCGGACACCCCCATTCCCTTTCCTACCTCGATCGGGCTGGCTAATGCTAAGTCTATGGGGAAAAAATGGTTTTTATTCCAAAAAAAGCAAAGAAATTATAGGAATATTTTGATGCGGTTTTTTTAAATTCATAAAACTCCAATAAAGGTGTGCTTTTAGATGTTATTTTTTCGCTATTTGCTTTTTTTTAATCTAAATTTTTTTCGATTAAAAAAAAGTAAATAACGTTTTTAAAAAATAACATCTAAAAGCACGCCTTTATTGGAGTTTTATGAATTTAAAAAAAACCGCATCAAAATATTCCTATAATTTCTTTGCTTTTTTTTGGAACAAAAACCATTTTTTCCCCATAGACTTAGCATTAGCCAGCCCGATCGAGGTAGGAAAGGGAATGGGGGTGTCCACTCCCTTAAGTCACAGATATCGTTGAATTGCCATAAGAGAGCACGATACACAGATAGTTGTTGTTTTTGTTTCAAAAGGTTTTTCTGAAAAGTTTATAGGGCTTCTAAAAAAATTGATTCAATTGTGTTTGAATGTGTGGTTATATTTAAAAAATTATTAAAATGAATTTTTAAACATCTAAAAATGCAAGTGTGAAGAATTTAGGGTCAATTTATTTAATAAAATTGTTTCGGATTGAATTTTATTTTACCATGTTTTTATTATATACTTTCCTTTAATTAAAACCAACATTATTTAATTTTTCAAAGTACATGATTCTTCCATTTAACGATAAATAAGTGCAAGTTTAACTTAGTGAGAAAAAAAGTCGCAAGCTGATGTTTTCGGTTTTCAAATTGAATTGTTGGGGTGAAAGGGTTCAAGCCATGTACAAATTGTGTAAAATTAGTGTTCAGAAAGTTGTCTTTGAAAGACTCCAGGCCTAGGGCCCAACTTATCATGGTCAGGCAACAAACTCAGATCGGGTATTCGGGTCTTGGATCACAATAGAGATGTAATGTTTATTTACTTTTTAAAAAAGAAGTTCCTGGGCCTAGTAGGCCAAATTAGGGGGTATTCGGTACACATAACCCTTGGTAGCCACTCGTGTCTACAGGTGGGCCTTGATCATTGCTTAGTGAGAAAAAAAAATCGCAAGCTGATGATTTCAAATGGAATTGTTGGGGTGAAAGGGTTCAAGCCATGTACAAATTGTGTAAAATTAGTGTTCAGAAAGTTGTCTTTGAAAGACTCCAGGCCTAGGGCCCAACATATCATGGTCAGGCCACAAACTCAGATCGGGTATTCGGGTCTTGTACCACAATAGAGATGGAATATTTATTTACTTTTTTAAAAAAAGTTCCTGGGCCTAGTGAGCCAAATTAGGGGGTATTCGGTACACACAACCCTTGGTAGCCACTTGTGTCTACAGGTGGGCCCTGATCATTGCCTAGGCTTACAAGGCTCGGTCCATTATTTCAGTTGGCCTCAAAATTGGGTGTAAACATGAAAATAATTTTGCTCTTTTCTCAATTTAATTAATTACTTCTCAATATTGTATGATTTTATGAAATCCTAATTTAAATATTTAATATTTTTCATTTTCAATAGCCCAATAAGTACGATACTAATTGGCTGGTATTAAAATATTTGATGATTGACCTAACTTTTATGAATCAAACTTGGCAGTATGTATATTTTGTTATAATATAACTTCAAAAAAAAGCCCCCAAAAAGTATTCCGGTCTTGGTTCACAATAAAGATGTAATATTTATGTACTTTTCAAAAAGCAATTCCTCTCTTCTCCTGTTCTTTTAAAAAGAACAGTTCTTTAAACTGTTCGTTTTACAAAAGTTGCTTTATATGACGAAGAATTTAGGCAGACACATAAATAAAATATGGAACGAGCTTTAAAAAAAATTATAGGAAATATCATTTTTTGCAATAAATTAAATTTGTGTATAAAAAAATATAATTTTAATTAAAAAAATAATATAAATATTTTTTAAAATTATGACAAAATTACTACATTTTTAGAAGATTATAAAAATGATTGGTAATGATTGAAATCATTAAATATTTAAAAAGTAAGTTACGAAAGCATTATTCAAAAACAGAATGCAAAATTTATAAATAAAAACAGTCCAAAAATGTATTTTATTGCTTTTGAGTGCATTAAGCTTGAAGCAACAATAGCCTTAGTAAATATTATATTTAGGGGCGACACATTATTAAAATTAGATTAATAAAATAATTTTAATTGTGGATTTAATACTAAAATTTCTACAAAAATATCTGTAGGAATTTTCATGAGGTGGTTTTGTCCCAAAAATATTTTTACAATGATTTTATTACACTTTGGTAATACTAAAACATATTATATGCTTTATAATATACATGGTACATACAAAATTTCAAAACGATTATTTGATATGGCACTCTAAACAAATTTTTACGCTATTATATTGTGAAGAAGTTTATTTTGTTAACTAAATGTTTAAAAAAAATGCACAACAGCTAATTAAGAAAAAAATAGTAAAATAATTATAGCAAAAATATGAACAAAAATTTTGTCAAATATAACTATAATTTGCATGAGCTAGCAGCTTACAACAAGATTTCAATTGTAAAGTTTCACTTACCATTTGAGGGATTTAAAAAAAATTTCAGTCAATAAAATATTGGCTCAATTATATATCCGATCAGATTTTTATTAAGTTAGCTATGTACGTTTTATATATGTTGTCCTAAATTTTCGTCAATAAAGCAACATTTGTAAAAATAGCAAGTTGTTCTTTTAAAAGAACAGAGAACATGTGCTCTTAAAAAAGAACAAATATTATATCTCTAATCTATTAGACTGCCTTAATAGTGGGTACAACATTTTAGGAAATCCTGACGCAAGATAAATAGAAGCCTTTTACTCCAAAACTACTCAGATGCTACTAGAAGAGGCAATTACTTGTTTAGTTGACTTATGCTTAATGATTGATCATTGACCAAGTAACAGAATTAGAAATAATATCAAATTGATCCAAATATCTGAACCATTTAATATGCTATAGGGAAATAAATATAGGTTATCAATCTAGTTCATTATAAGATATTACATCATGATACTTAGGGACTGTGCACATACAACGTTATCATTTAACCCTTTCAGTCCCAAAAATTTACTACACTACAGAAACATCTGATATTCACAAAATAAGCTTATTTTAAGTCAAAAACAAGATTTCCAAGAAGAAAAAAATTCATTTTAATTTTTTATATGTTTTTTGAAATAATGCCAAATTTTTTTAACTGTGGAAAACAACAAATTAAAAATATATATATTACCTAAAAACACTTCAAGTTATATATTTTAAGGTATCTGACCATAATATTAAAAAAAATTATTATTTTAACCGAAATAGTTTAAATTGTGTTTTAAATATGAGGAACTGAACTGAACTTTTAAAAAATCAGGTGAAACGCTTGTTAGATATTTTCTGAATAAAAAAATAGTAGCTCTGATTTCCATTGAGATTAATGTAAAATATTGTCGATAGAACAGAGTGTGAAGAATCGAATGATGTGTGTTTGGAGTCATAATGGGGCATAAACATTTAGAAAAAATATATTGAAAGTGATGATGCCAAATGGCATCACTGGGACTGAAAGGGTTAAGGGGGGAGGGGGTAAGCCAAATGATATCGAGAGGGGGAATGAGGGTTTTTAAGTTTGATAACATTATCGTTTTTTATTTATTTTCAATTTTCGTACATTGTGCAATATTTGCGAGTTTATTTCTAAATTTAATTGTGTGAAATCATTTAAAAGGAAATTTAAGGCACAAAACACACATTGATGATTACTGAATATACATTTCTGATAATTATGGTATTGATATTGACTCTACAGACACACACCAATAATTTTATGAAGAAATGGGTGTGGTACAAGAACAAAAGCTTTAATTTTCTTTTTTTTTACCTGATAACGATATCATGGGGGGGGGGGTTTCGTGTAATGATGCCGTTTGATATCATAGGGGAGGGAGGGGATCAAAAATATGTGTAAAATTGATAACGTTATCTGTGCACAGTGCCTTATATTATCTATATTTCCAAAATACAAAATACGCTACATCACATTCTGTCTTCACACAAACCTTGTCCTCAATAGAAATTACTGTCATTGTATTTTCCCTCACAGATACCAGCAGAGTTAGATAAAATGACGAGTTTAAAAAAAACTTGCTGCATACAAAAGATTTGGTGTAAAAATTTGCTGCAAAAAATAATTAACTTTTTTAACCCATAGAGTATCATGGATTTATTATACATTATAAAAACACAAATTGTATAGAAATTGCACGGAAAATTTTTAAATTACTGAAAATATCCAAAAAATTAGAGTACAGTAATTGTCTTACAAAAGTTAAAATTCCATAATGATTTTTTAATAACCTTAAATTTTCTGCAGGAGTAAAATATTTTCCGCGAACGACGTACGTGCGTTCGTCTATATAATCCAACCCTGGATGCCAGTTAAAACATAATTGAATAACAATGTAATATTGACAATCTGAGGGATAAGAAAACTGGTTGAATGTAAACTTGTTTTCACTGCATTAGATTAAAATTATAACTGAAAATTTATTTTCCAATTTTTTGTAAACAATTGTATTTCTGTAGGTTTTGGTTATAAATAGCTTCTCCATGCTTTAAACTTTTGAAATTTAATTTAATTATTATATTTATAAAAATTGTAATTCAATTGATAAAAATTTAAAAATTATTCAATTTATAAAATTAAAAAAATATATATGTGTTGCTGAACCTGAGAGACAGGTGACAGTTTTTTTAGGTATCTATCCCTCAGAGGGACTGGGGAGCCCAGTCGGTTAGGCACTCGCCTAGCATGCAAAAGGTTCCAGGTTCGGGTCCGGGCATCGCCAAAATAGCTGCCGACCTACCTAGTACTTATTAAACGTCTTGATAAGGTTTTTAAAAAAAATTGTGCATCCGCAAGTGGTAGCTGCTTTAGAATTTATTTTAATTAAAAAGTATTGCTGAAAACAAAAAGCTATTTTAATGTACATGAAAAAACAATTCACGGCATTATGACTTTAGATCACTGTACAGATTTAACATGCCCTAATTCAATCACCATTAGTTCAAGCTGTACAGTGGTTTCAGACAGAACAATGTTTGTAAGAACCTTTTTTCAGAATCGGCACTCTTCAAAACATTTAGAAAACACAAAATCTACACCCCATTACAATACTTTCTTTAAGTTACACTCCGTGCCTACCTAATTTGGGCAAAAACAAATAGTAGAAAGGCAAGGGGAAAAGCGTGATTGGTCCATTAGTTGGAAACTCTTGTAAGGTAATATTTACATACAAAATGATCTTAATACAATTTAACCAAAATATACTTTTTATTCTGATAAAATAGCAAAATTTTCTCTAATAATATTCAAATCTGTTAGACCTTAAATGAAATTAATGTTTTAAACATGTTTTCTAGATCGATTCACAAATAATTTATGGAATTCTATACATCCGCGGAAGGATCTTCTCCATAGCATATTTCTACTTACCCAACTTAGGTTGGCAAGGAGTGTAGATTTCATATTGGGTAATTGAAAGTAAAAACACTTATTCACTAGATATCTAACATCAGTTTGAATACTGTGTTGCATTAATTCAAACTTAGTGATTTATTGGCTCGAGAAACACAGTGTCATTTATTGCAATTGCAGAAATGTCGAAAATTTACAGCTTTTGATTAGTTCCAAGAAACATCAAAAATATAATTTTTCCTTCGCAACAACACTGTATACTGTGTCAAGATTTTAGGTGGCAATATATTTTATGTGAACCCGTCCCCTGTACACAGCGGGACTGGGGAGCCCAGTCGGTTAAGCGCTCGCTTAGTATGCGGAAGGTCCCAGGTTCGGGTCCGGGCATCGCCAAAATAGCTGCCGACCTATAAACGGCCCGTGCAGCCAAAAATGTCCGACGAGTAATACCCTGTGTAAGGGAGTGCACGTTAAATATCCTTCAAAGTCCTAACGCTGCATACGATGTCGCCCTTAACGGTTGTGTGCCAGGTGTTGGCTCGTCACCTGACTGTGGTTCTAATATACGACGCCCGTCGCCAATAGCCCTCGTGTAGCTCTAGTGCGACGATAATTCAAACCTATTTAACTCACCCTGTACACAGCAGACATCTCAACTCCACTAGGCCACAGTGACAGGCTTTACAAGGTAAGCATACAACTGGATAAAAGTATATGCTGGAAGTCAGCAATGCAATGTTTTGAGAATATTGTTTTTTTTTTGTTTAAAATGTTGACCTGAATTGCCCTAAAATTTTGTAATAGCTAAATTGCTGATCAAAATAACAGCATAATCACTCTCAAAATAATATACCATTGCATTATACATGGTAGAAGTATTTGGCCAATGCACATTCTGAATTTTATCCTGCTCAATATGGGAATAGTTTTCGCTGAAGTTAGTTTATATCGGAAGTTTCCCATTTGGCAAATTTTGCTTTAAATTAGTGAAAACTATAGATTGTATATGTTTCACACGGCACAAGAAGTATGGAAGTTGTTTCTTTAATAGAGTTAAAACACTTAAAATTTACGAACTCTACTAATAATTTAACTTAGACACCTGAACCTCTGATTATTATTCAACTTAGTATGGATGGCAACATCATTTCTTTACAACTCAACTCAATAAAGTGCTTTATTTAATGCTCTCAGAATACATGTTACACATGTGATAGTGACCATGAAAAGATCAATTATGTGGACTATGGCAATGAAAAACAAATTGTGACAGAAATGACAAATGTGACAGTGTTTGATGTTCTATATTACACTCAAATTTCTTGTTTATTATTCTAATTTCTTAGAAATGGTTTATTATAAGATACATAAAGGGAAAATAAAATGTCAATAATTTTTACCCAGCAGATTTTGTGTAAAATTAAAAAAAATCCATGTTTTTCGTGACAGTCATGACATGGAGACTAATATTAAGTTTGGGAGAAATTAGCAGAAATAATTTTAAACTTTTTCAATAAAAAATTTTGTGTTATTATGCATAATTTGATTTGTTCTTTGAAAAAAAAATGTGTTTTCAAAAATATGTAAGTATTTAAATACTTTAAAGGACATCAAACTAATGGTAAAAATAAGGTTTTCAAGTTAGTTTGTTTTTGTTTCAAAGTTAGTCTTACAATTATTAACTATAAAAATCATTTGTGCATTTATATTATTATATCTTGTTATTTTCCTAAAATTTGACTTATTTTTTTATCCTCTGGAACAACAAAATAATTATTTAGTTGGGGGAATTTAACTCTTTCGTCCCCAAAAACTATATTGGCATCATCATGTTCGTATAGCCATTTATGATACAAAAAGCACATCATTCGATTCTTCAAACTTTTTTTATTGGAAAATATTTTTTTTATTCTCAATAGGTGTCACCCCTATTATTTTTTAAATTATGATCAGAAACATGATGCCAAATGGTATCACTGGGAACGAAAGGGTTAAAAAATGTCTATGTCCCATTATCGTGGAATCAACCTATCAAGAACACTATCGAAAAGCAGCAGGGCATAACATATTAAAGGATTAATTTTAAGAGAGAATCATTTAAAAAAGCATTTTGAACATCACATTAAAAAAAATTAACATAATATCTTGGGAGTTATTTAATATTTGTTGCCATGTCCAAAATGGTATACCATTAAAGTCTACGGCAATTGAAGGGGCGGAACGTTAATGGCGTTATAAACACTTCGTCAAGCCGATTATTTTTTTTAAAGTGATAAAGTAAAGAGAAAAATATTTATATAATTTAAATCAATTTACCTTTGGAAAGTTTTTTTTTCTCTTTAGTGTTTTGCGAATCAACAATATTTGTTGTTATTAAAGGATATGACGAACAAGCTCATAAGCGATGCCATTACGGAAATCAGATATGAGGTAGAATAATCGGATTAATGATAATCCACCTTGGAATGACGTAACCATTGCTGGGCGAGGTCGGAAGCATAAACTAAAAGTCGCATAAAAGGGATACAAATGCAACAATAAGGAATGCTTGTCTTGTTTCGGGTTTAAATGAGTTATTTAAGTTGAATAAAATATGCGGAACATATTTTTGTTTTGTATACAATTTTGAATCGAAATTCATTTATTGTGTGAGATCCTTTGTATTTGTGTTATTGTTTATTATGATGAATAATAAAAAAATGGAATCGATCAAATGAAGTCATTTTCCCCCCATTAAGTTATATAGACCTACAGGTTACAGATACACCCCTTCGTTTGGGGAAATTCCTTTCACGCTCTATTATGAAGGGGAGGAATGGTTAAAATGAGGTTTGACAGGTGATTGATTGTGAATTATCAGGGGGGAAGGGCGTTCTATGGTTAGGGAGGTTGATCAGTGGTCAATTATTTGACTCTTGAATTAATTGACAACGTTTGCTAATTTCTATGGTGGCTCCTTCTATGGCTAATTTCGAAGTGGAAAGTTTTAACCGTTGATGTTAAGTCCATGGGAGGGAAATCGCTTGTCACCAGCATTTTATATTTACTTTTTACAATTTAGCACAGCTTTTTTCCACTGTATTTTAAAGTATTTTAATGTTTTGTCATAAAAAACTTTTAAATAAAATATTTCTGAAGCAAAAAAAAAAACCTAAACTCGTATAACATTTTCATGCAAATCTTATACATTCAAGTCAGCTAATTATTCTTGACCCAGCAATTTAATTACATAGCTTAACACTATGGCTACAATTTTTTTTTAAATATTTCTTCTATGGCTTATTACATTGATTTTCTAAGTGCTTTTCATCCCATTAGTATTTTTTAAACATTTGTTGGGACAAATAAGTCCTATTAGTAGCCAAAGGCTTACTAAAAATATGCAAGTGGAAATTTCTAGAATTGTACCAAATAAAAAAATAAAAACTTACCATATTAGCTATTTAAACGAGTATCCAAAAGCAGAATCTTTCATAAATGTTGCAACTTAATATTAGCTCATTTTCTTGTGAGATCAAGAGAAAAAACGAAAGCTGTTCATTCTCCCTTACAAGTTACAAGATTCAACACAAGTCTATATCGAATAGCCTATTTTCTGGCGATATGCTTTATTCGGAGGACATTACCAACCTCAACACACTAGCTTATTACAATATGCGAACATTTACTCAGGCCAAGGTCAGCAAAAAGGAAATGGATGCATCCATATTGAATCTTAAGGGAAGAGCAATCGGTATACTGACAGCAAAGCCGTTTATCTTACACTTACTCTACCACTTCAAATAAGAATGTTTTAACGTTCTTTCAAGATAAAACGCATAAGATAAGTTTTGGTAGTTTTATGAAATTCGATTTTTAAAGAATGCAATCGGGATTACATTATGGGAAAAATACTGAAAAAAAATTAACTGCATTAGAATTTAAATAATTTCAATTTTTAATTTTTTTTCCATATTACAAAAACCAACTAAAAAATTCCAATTTTGATAATGATGACTAGAAAACTACTAAATATATTTCAAAATAACCCTCTTTAACTACAATTTTTCAAAACAATTTATTTGTATTTAGTATTAATATTATTATACTTTGAATGCTGCCAAAAACGTAATTTCGCAACACCTAATAACCTCACTCTTTAATTTTGAATACACTTTTACTACTGTCGTCTATGAGGGTTATTATTAACTAAAACTTCAAAATGGAATGTAATAGATAAAAAAAACAAATTTGTCGAGAGGGAGGTCTACTTCAATATAATAAAGTGGATTATGTAACTTGTTACCAAATGGTAACAGTATGCATTAGAGGGTTAATCCAATGGAAAAAAAAATTTGCAAACCACATTTCCCCGGAACCATTGTATATTTTTACTGTTTTTTATGTGATAAATGTAGCTGACTTGCAGGTCCCTACGATCCCACTTTTTGCAATTATTTCGAATATTTTGTATAAAATTATTTGCTGAAAATTGAAAAAAAAAATTCGGAAATTTTTGAATAATTGGGATTATAGAGACCTGTAAGTCAGTTTCATTTATCATTTTAAAAACCTTTTTGTAAAAACATTCAATATAGCCGGCGAAATGTGGCTTAGAATTTTTTCCCCTTTGGATGAACACAGTCACTTTAGAGACCCAAAGTCAATTGGGATCATTCGCATTTAATTCAAGTCGTATGTCTCGTCAGTTACCAGAGGCCTATGACGAACCCTCGAAAAAGAATCCAAAGAGAGCCATTTCTTGTATTACAAATAAAATAAACAATTGACACAACTTCAGATATCACTCAGTCTTTAGAATGGTTTTGAGTAAATAGTTACATAAATTTTATTTTTTGGGTTTCGGGGAAAAATTATTTTGTTTAACACGACAAAAATGTCAGGAATTTAAACAATAAATAAATACTTCCTATTTTACCTAGATTACCAATCATTTAAGTTTTTCACACAGCTTTTTAATAATTTCTTGCTTGTCCAAGTTCAAACATTGAGTAGATGGCGTTTTTTTTAATCACACAAACTATAATAAGTAAATTTAAGCATATTGAGATGCTGTCTTACCCCATAGTATGTCTAATAATTGCCCCATAACTAAACATTCGTATCATAATGTTACTAATCATCCTACAATGGTGTTTTTCAACACAAACCACCTTCGTAAACATATCTAAGACTGGGCATTACAAAATTCAAGATCATGTAAAACAAAACTCATTCATACTTAATTTGGCATTGATTGAACAAAAGTTTAAACCATTTTTGAAGTTTTTTGGTTGTTATTATTTTTTTTTGAGAAAAAATATTAATATCACTCAAATAACTAATCAGAGCATTGCTGGATATGCGTTAATTTTTTTTTAGCTTGTTAGACATAAAAAAAATGGGTTTGGTGAATTATGGTGTTTGGGCCCTTTCCAATAATTACCCCGATTTTCCATGTCCAATAATTACCCCGGGTCACCCTATTTGATATAAAAATATCTTGTCTCATCGAGGGACATATTTTCTAAAAGATAGATCAATATGTGAACATCTTTATTCGGCATTTGAGAAATACCGACCCTGTTTCTTAGACGCAAATCTTTGAAACTTCATGCCGTTATAAGCTGCGCTGGTATCGCGGCTTGTTGGAAGAAGGGAGGTTACTTCTGTGTCTCCGCCTTTACTTACTTCCCCATTGGCGAACACGGGAAAACACCATTGTTAGTTGATAACACCATTTCCGTCGGGTTATGAAGCATAATGGCACAATCCAGTCCCGTCTGACTGCAGCTTTTCTTTTGATAAAATTGTAAGTGCAATTGTGGAAAAAAAGATAAGAAGAAATAATAACGTTGTGGGGGAAAGGTGTGTGTGTGGGGGGGGGGGGGGGTGTAACGTTGCAAAAACGGGGCCTTTGGTTCTTGCAACGTTTTAAATCAAGAATTGCAATGAAGGCGCAAATGTATCCCGGTAGGAATACTAACTTGCAACTTTCTAAAATGGTTGAACAAATTATTTTTTACTAAACGCGCAACGTTGCAAGACCGTCAGCATCATTGCCCGAATGTGCAAGAGACTTTTTTTTAATGTAATAACAACGTGTTTTAAAATCTTAATAATACCAAAGGATGATACGTGTCTCCTAATATTCTATTCAATTAAAGATAAATGTGCAAAAAGTTTTCCTACGCTTCTTTGGGAAGAGGGAAAATAGGCTTTCAAAGAAACCATACTTCAATGAGACGGATGGGTCTATATCTTTTAAAGGTTATTAAATCAGCAAGTCGTAAAATCTTCTTCGCGTAAGGCCATTGAAAAAGGAAGGTCATGGGAATGTGGAATAATGTTCGATTTCCTCCAAAAGCACGTTTTTCTTGTTGAGATTTGAAAGATCAGAACAATTTATAACTTACACTCGTAAACGAGTGACTTTAACTCAGTCCGAGTTAATTTTCACTCTTTTTTTTTTCAGTGTCGAAAATGCACTTATCCTATTGGAGTGGATTTCACTCTTTTTTTTAGTTAAAACTCCGATAGGATCACTCCAAACGCGTGATTTTTACTCAGTCTGAGTTAATTTTCACTCCTTTCCAATGTTGAAAATGCACTGGAGTGAATTTCACTGTTTTGTTTAAGAGTGTATATCCAATTTATCTAATCTAGTTCTATTTCAGTTCAAGATTAATAATTGTTCTTTTACGGGAATTTATTATTTAGAACCCCTTTTTAATATCACAGGTTTTTTTTCTATTTGTGGGCAGTTCTACCACTATTTTTAATTTTATGTCCCTTGGGCATAGCTTTAAAAAAAATAATATTTCTCTACGATTTTTTTTTCTTATTATACTAAAAGAATGGTCCTTATATAATTGCAAAACGGAATTTTAAGGCAAAGAAACTCCAAAAAAATTATGGAACACAAAACAATGCAGAGAAGTCCTTACCGTCGTGTGTCCTGAATGTCAAATTTTTAGTTTAGGGCTCAAGCTAACAAATTTTTTGAGCTAAAAATTACATTCATTTGGATTTTAAATTGAACTAATGCTTAACAAATTCCTTCCATTAAATTTTGGCTTTTAATATATATAATGTGTTTTTCTCGTCTCCTAACTTTGTCTCTGGGTTTTTGTACATTCACTGACCTCATTCCTAAAGTGGTGAAAAGAGGCATTGGATTGAGCTACAGTGATTCTTCAACCATGAAAACTGTATTGCAGAAAACTCACATTTCAGTTCGAGCCACATATTTTTGCTAAAATTCACCAATAAGCCCCAAATTAAAAAAAAACTCATCAGTTCTTATACTGGACTAACATATCCTATTTCATATATTCATAAATATTTTAATTTGTTAAAAAAATATTAAACCAACCTTTTTTTTTTCAGATTTATTTGCACAAACAATTTATTCCATGTGAACCCAATATAATTTCTTAATAAAATTTTAAATATTCATTTGACACAATGTCGCTCGAAGTTTACAGTAGGATTTTTTTTTCCAGTGGTACTGTTAAATTTACGACGCTGCTGTTTACATAAATTTTTTTTTTCAAACAATAGCAAATATTGCTGGCTCCCATTGTTTTCAGCATATTTTCTTATAAATTTGCTATAAATTGGTACTATTAATTTGCCATAATTTTTTTTTCATTAAGTTTAGTACAGTACACAAGAAAATAACTATTCTAGTTTGATTAAAACTAATATTAGACATTCTTGATTGTATGTGGTTGGTTTGAATAATATTTAATTAAAAATTAGAATAAAAGGAAATAAAAAAGTGAACTGTAAAAGGAATAGGTAGATAATTGGTAGCGATCATTGATGAGTTAAATATGCCCAATAGCACAGGCTGAATCCAGTGCCGGATTTAAAGACCCAAGGCCCCTAGGCTCTTGACATTTCGGGCCCCACCCTATTTCGAAGCTATTTTGGAAATTTAGCAAATTAAATACACTAGTATAGAACATAAATGTTTAATAGTCTTTAATAATCATCAGAATTATACAGTATGTTACTATAGTTATTCTATAAACTTAATAATTTGATTTTGGCAATTTTTGAGGCCTTCATCAGGCGATAGGTTTTCGAAATTTGGAGATTTTAAATTTTTTAGACGATTTTTCGCGATTATATCTTTTTAAGGGCCCCCTTCCTGACTGGGCCCCTAGGCCCGGCCTCGTAGGCCTAGGCCAAAATCCGGCACTGGCTGAATCAATGTGTCCCAAGCTGTCAGTTTGAATTATTTGAATCTGGAATCGGAAGTACGTATTATTTATTCACTTGAAAATGCAATAAGATTTTTTTTAAATAGTAGTTTTACTTAGTAGGATATTCTTTAGGATTAAAGTCTGGAACAAATGAACAATTCAACTGCAATTTTATTACCTAAATTTTACTTTTGACGCACAAAAACCTATATAACACTTGAGAATAATATTTTCAATGTGGAAATAGTGATACATTTACAACATTTTAAAGTCACGTTGATTTCATTAAACTTAAAATAACAGATACACTTTTAGAAATAACACTTTCATTTATGACGATTCATGAATCCTCAAGCTCATTTCGTTAATTTTGAGGATTGTATCGTCAAACTATCACACGACTTTTGAGTAAAACGAATCCTCACTTTTACGATAGTGATTTGACGATTCTGTTTCTTGATTCTGAGGAAACTGAATCTCATTGATGTTCTCACATGCTAAAAAATGACGAAATATTTCTTTAGATTAGACAACGGATTTCTTTAGATTAGATATTCAAATACTCATAAAAATGACGATTCAAATTCCCTCACTTTGAGGAAACGAAAACTCGGAGCAGCTGCCAGTAAACGGATCGTCAAAATTAAGGAAAATTTCGTCGTTTTTGAGCATTCATTTTTTAGAGTGTAGCCTTTCAATTAATTTTCAAAATGATTACAAAGCACAGAGTGTAAGGGTTTCTGAATATAAAACAACAAACTTCCAACCACCAAAATATTTATTATTCTCTAAAATATGCAAACACTGTTCTCTCAAAAGAGTAAAATTGGAGTTTTAATAACATGCCAAATAGTATAACATTTATAATACTTATTAATAAACAATATAATTTCACAGATAATTGATAAAATTTTTAAGCATACAACAGTCGATGTGTTAAAAGAAATTATTTTTGATTTATATAAAATAAAATTTAAAATAAGAAAATAAAGAAAATTAGCTGTCCGAGCTATCTTCGTCTCCAGTGTATAAGCCCCAATTGAATGTACGTGGCATGGGCTCAATATGTGAAAATTGCCCGGCCCATTCCATAATCATGTCATCAACGACATTATCTAAAAAAAAAAAAAAAATGTGTTAAGGTTGATGGGGGATTAATCGTATATTTTTAGTGTTAACCTGTGGTTATAAATAATAACTAACACGAATACCAGCCAGAATATAAGCTAAATTACCTACTAAAGTTTTACAGAATTTTTAACAGTATTTGCGAAGATTTAGATGTTTTTAACATGTCTTTTAACCAAATGTTCAGTGCTTTTACATTGTTGGTGTTTTTTCCCTTGATTTTCTTCCAACACCTGTATTGGAATTTTAATTTGTTGTGTGTTGTGTAAATAAAATAAATATATCATAAAAAAACTGGGGTTGTGTAACACTACATGACATGTAACTCTCAATAAATCCCATTTTTAGGTATTTTACTTTAGTAGGTAATTTCGATATTTTTGAGACCTAAAAATCTTCTGTGTCCTATGATGACAGATATCCCTTGCGCATGCGCAATTTTTTGATGTCCGACGGGTACTGGGAACTCGTGTCCCAAATTTGAAGTCCGTAGCGCTTTTAGTTCGAGTTGAATGTTTCAGACAGACAGACGGACGAACGTTTGAAAAAAAAAAATTTTTAGAATCAGCAGCAACACCCCTCAAAACGCGTAGAAAACACAGAATTTCGGATTTTTGACCCAATCTCAATACTTTTATCACTTAACATTTCACATCAGGTACTTGGAAGTAAAACTTTTTGGGAAAATACTCAATGCATCTGGTATAATTTGGCTTGGAAAATTATTTTTTTCAATTAGATTAATATAGGGGAATACTTCGGTTTGGAGACCCGGCTTCCAAATGACTAAACGAAGAACAGCCTATTTCACGTGGTGTTCTTTCTGCACGGAACTGCTTTGACAGGGTTGTTGGACTACCCAGATTCGACGTCACGTGTTCATGCTAGGGTTGTTGTGAATGATACTTATCGCTGATTTTGGCACAATTTTTTTATTTGTTTACATATTTCTTATCACGTGTACCACTTTCCTTCAGCTTTCACATGCACCAATTTTCTATTTTGCCCCGATTGCTATTTTGATTCGAACAAAATAAAGGAAACATGGTTCGAGATTTTTTCCATTGGGCAAACTCGATTTCGCCAACAAAACGTCAGAGCTATACTTGATGCTGATTGGCTACCTATATCTCGTGGCCGAGCGTTTTCGTATCGGCACCAAAAAGTTCCGTGAAAAATTCCCCACAGCAGTTTTCCATGTTATTCCTATAGAAGTTCCGTGCAAAAGGAGCACCGTGTGAAATGGGCTTTATAGGTGGTGTGTTGGTGTTCTTGACAGCAAAAGTCGGTGCTGCTTGACGTTAAACTAATGGGATAAGGATAGGATTTAATCGAAATCGTGAGGTACAAATCCAGTCATTATTATAAAATGGGTGAATTAAATAAAATCATTAATGCAATGCAAATATTGCATCAACCTTTACACAAACTTCCTATATGTTTCTTAAACTTCCTATATGTAACCTTTAACAATGTTTCCACATGTTCCTTGTGTTAAAATTATGAAAATTTTGTGGAAGAACATATTTCAAATTTGTGTTCAAAAAGTCTTAAAATTTGCAAAAAGTATTGTATTTGCACTAGCCATGGTTCATTTTTATATTAAAAAAACTACGGATCCATTCATGTTTTTTTTACACATATATCATTAGTTGTGATGGACTTTGCCTAGAAATATTATATACAAAATTTAAATTTTATAGTTGATAATATCTTGAATACTTTTTTGGGTAATGTATTATCAAAAGTTATATAACACTCACTTATGCAAGTGCCGCATTGGCAATTCGACTCAAATATGAGGCATTCAGGTGTTACTGGCCTGCCAACCGCTTGAACGATACTCAACAGGTCAGCAGCCTCTTGAATATCTTCTCCCGTAGCTCTGCTACTAGATGGGCCAGTTGCTAGTCCAGGGGCATTTCTTGAAGCATGTCCACAAGCTTGACCAGGCTCTTGGTCGAAGGATGGGCCATAAGCTTGATCATACTCTTGGCCAAAGAAAGGGCCAGAAGCTTGACCTGAGGGTAGGCCAGGAGTTTCTCTAAAAAAAAAAAATAATAATAATAATATAAGTATTTTAGTAATCTCATAGAAATCGACTAAAAGCATTTACAATGTCAAATCTATTTCCTGATATTTTACAATTCTGTGTAATTTTAACAAAACTATCTTTAAAAAACCTAGTGAACATTTTCAACTTTCAAGATCAAAAACTCACTTTCACTGTCGTTTACCATTAAAGATGAATTAATTGTTTTTTACAACATATTTTAAGCACTAGAATACGATTTTTTTCAGAGATTTTCAATATCTTCTAATTTCGATGAGATGAATTTTTTGACGTAATGCACTTGTCCGTATGTGCATTTGTAGTTTGGAATATGAAAGTGGGTGATGGACGGCCGACAGGCAGACGGACTGAACGATTATAATACCTTCCACGTTTTATTTTATGAACTAGAGTGGAATCTAAGAAAACTGACCTGGCAAAACTGACCCGATGACCACAGGCTGGGCCAGAAGCTTGACCAGATTCAGAGCCAGAAGCTTGATCTGAGGTTAGTCCAGGAGCTTCTCTAAAAAAAACAACAACAATATAAGTATTTTGGTAATCTCGTAGAAATCGACTAAAAGCATTTACAATGTCAAATCTATTTCCTGACATTTTGCAATTCTGTGTAATTTTAACAGAACTATCTTTAAAAAACCTAGTGAACATTTTCAACTTTCAAGATCAAAAACTCACTTTCACTGTCGTTTACCATTAAAGATGAATTAATTGTTTTTTACAACATATTTTAAGCATTAGAATACGATTTTTTTCAGAGATTTTCAATATCTTCTAATTTCGATGAGATGAATTTTTTGACGTAATGCACTTGTCCGTATGTGCATTTGTAGTTTGGAATATGAAAGTGGGTGATGGACGGCCGACAGGCAGACGGACTGAACGATTATAATACCTTCCACGTTTTATTTTATGAACTAGAGTGGAATCTAAGAAAACTGACCTGGCAAAACTGACCCGATGACCACAGGCTGGGCCAGAAGCTTGACCAGATTCAGGGCCAGAAGCTTGATCTGAGGTTAGTCCAGGAGCTTCTCTAAAAACAACAACAACAATATAAGTATTTTGGTAATCTCGTAGAAATCGACTAAAAGCATTTACAATGTCAAATCTATTTCCTGACATTTTGCAATTCTGTGTAATTTTAACAGAACTATCTTTAAAAAACCTAGTAAAAATGTTCAACTTTCAAGATCAAAAACTCACTTTCACTGTCGTTTACCATTAAAGATGAATTAATTGTTTTTTACAACATATTTTAAGCATTAAAATTCGATTTTTTCTGAGATTTTCAATATCTTCTAATTTCGATGAGCTGAATTTTTTGACGTAATGCACTTGTCCGTATGTGCATTTGTAGTTTGGAATATGAAAGTGGGTGATGGACGGCCGACAGGCAGACGGACTGAACGATTATAATACCTTCCACGTTTTATTTTATGAACTAGAGTGGAATCTAAGAAAACTGACCTGGCAGTACGACGAGGTCGGCCAGCACGCCCTCGTGGGTGGCGTCGATGACCACAGGCTGGGCCAGAAGCTAGACCAGATTCAGGGCCAGAAGCTTGATCTGAGGTTAGTCCAGGAGCTTCTCTAAAAAAAACAACAACAATATAAGTATTTTGGTAATCTCGTAGAAATCGACTAAAAGCATTTACAATGTCAAATCTATTTCCTGACATTTTACAATTCAGTGTAATTTTAACAAAACTATCTTTAAAAAACCTAGTAAAAATTGTCAACTTTCTAGATCAAAAACTCACTTTCACTGTCGTTTACCATTAAAGATGAATTAATTGTTTTTTACAACATATTTTCGGCATTCGAATTCGATTTTTTCTGAGATTTTCAATATATTCTAATTTCGATTAGCTGAATTTTTTGACGTAACGCACTTGTCTTCTTGTCCAAACCACGTCTTGTCCAAACTACAAACGCTACGCGTTTGTAGTTTGGAATATGAAAGTGGGTGATGGACGGCCGACAGGCAGACGGACTGAACGATTATAATACCCTCCACGTTTTATGTTATGAACTAGAGTGGAATCTAAGAAAACTGACCTGGCAGTACGACGAGGTCGGCCAGCACGCCCTCGTGGGTGGCGTCGATGACCACAGGCTGGGCCAGAAGCTAGACCAGATTCAGGGCCAGAAGCTTGATCTGAGGGTAGTCCAGGAGTTTCTCTAAAAAAAAAAACAAAAAAAAAACACAATATAAGTATTTTAGTAATCTCGTAGAAATCGACTAAAAGCATTTACAATGTCAAATCTATTTCCTGACATTTTACAATTCTGTGTAATTTTAACAAAACTATCTTTAAAAAACCTAGTAAAAATGTTCAACTTTCAAGATCAAAAACTCACTTTCACTGTCGTTTACCATTAAGGGGGAATGGGCGCGCTGGACCCGGGGTCTCCAAACTCAAGTGCCTCAATGTTAATCCAATGGGGAAAAAACTATTTTTTTGCCACATTTCTCCGGCTGTATTGAATATTTTTACAAGCGGATTTTTTAATCTGATAAATGTAGCTGACTTACAGGTCTCTATCATCCCACTTTTTGAAATTGCTTCGAATATTTTGTGTAAAATAATTTATTGAATATTAAAAAAAATATTCGTACTAATTTCAAAAAGTGGGATTGTCGGGACCTGTAAGTCAGCTACATTTATCACATAAAAAAATCCGCTTGCAAAAATATTCAATACAGCCGGAGAAATGTGGCAAAGAAAATAATTTTTTCCCATTGGATTAACATTGAGGCACTTGAGTTTGGAGACCCCCGGTCCTGCACGCCCATTCCCCTCTTAAAGATGAATTAATTTTTTTTACAACTTATTTTAGTCATTTGAATTCGATTTTTTTCTGAGATTTTCAATATCTTCTAATTTCGATGAGCTGAATCTGTTGTGTGTTGTGTAATAAATAAATAAATTTTTTGACGTATATCGCACTTGTCCGTATCATTAGCAGTTTGGGCTATGAAAGTGGGTGATGGACAGGCAGACGAACCGAACGATTACAATACCTTCCACTTTTTACGTTATGAACGTAGAGTGGAAGCTAAAAAAACTGACCTGGCAGTACGACGAGGTCGGCCAGCACGCCCTCGTACGTGGCCCCGTCGGCCACGGGGTCGACCCGCAGCACGGCCCCGTCGGGCGGGTGGTCGACAAGCATCACGGCCCCGTCGGGCACGGGGTCGACCCGCAGAGCGGACCCGTCGGGCATATCCACGGCCGCGTACCGCTGAGTCGACAGACGCTTGCCTGAAAAAAAAATTATTTAGAAAAACACGCACAACAGGTTACAACCCAATTTTAGTGGTAGGGAAAAGGACACACATTTAATTGCACAAAATCCGTAGACAATTTTTTTAAAAATCATTAAAAGATCAAAATAAGTCAAGTTCATTACTGAAAATATTAAAATTGCGATAAAATTTTTAATAGGATAATTGCTTAAATATATATTTTTTCAGAGATTTTTAGGCCCAGTGGCTTAGAGATAGTGCTTCGCATTGCCACGCCACAGGTCCGGGGATCGAATCCCGGATTGGGCAAGGTTGACCCAACCTTTCATCCCTTGAGTGGGTCGATAAAATGTGTACCAAGCATGCTTGGGAACTAAACACTGGGGTTCCGCGTGAGTCTGACCACCTTACCGGGACATATGCCTAGCACCCCAGAGCCCTAGGTCACGAAAGCTGAAATGGGCACGGCAGGCCTTGACCCAGAAATGGGCTGTTGCGCCGGGGAGTTTATTTTTTTACAGAGTTTTTAAAGAAATAAATCATTATTACTCAAGATTTGACTTTTTACAGAAAAATTAACCAAACACAAAATTTCGGGACAATCAACCGTATAACCGTAATTTATAATTTTATAAAAGAACAACAAAGAAGAAAGATGCCTTCTTGATTTTAACCCTCTAATGCATACTGTTACCGTTTGGTAACAAGTTACATAATCCACTTTATTCTATTAAAGTAGACCTCAATCTTGACAAATTTGGGTTTTTTTCATCTATTATATTCCATTCTGAAATGATATTAATATTTTTTCTAAAAAAATAAAATAATAACAACCAAAAAACTTCAAAAATGGTTTAAACTTTTGTTCAATCAATGCCAAATTAAGTATGAATGAGTTTTGGTTTACGTTTTACATGATCTTGAATTTTGTAATGCCCAGTCTTATATATGTTTACGAAGGTGGTTTGTGTTGAAAAACACCATTGTAGGATGATTAGTAACATTATGATACGAATATTTAGTTATGGGGCAATTATTAGACATACTATGGGGTAAAACAGCATCTCAATATGCTTAAATTTACTTATTACAGTTTGTGTGATTAAAAAAAACACCATCTACTCAATGTTTGAACTTGGACAAGTAAGAAATTATTAAAAAGCTGTGTGAAAAACTTAGAGGACTCTCTTTGGAATTCCACATCTTGAAAATCGTAATGTTATTCATGGAAAACATTTGCAAGTCAATTGCCGGTACAATTTTATTAAAAGGTTGCTAGTTTCTTGTATCATTGTAAAGAACGAAGGGAACTAAAAGGACAAAACTAATTTTTTTTTTTGTAAAAATCACATATTTAGTATTTTTAATAATTTTTTTAAGTTAGTAAAAAATGGAGTAAGCATTAAGTTCTAATTTAAAAAAATTATTAAAAATACTAAATATGTGATTTTCACAAAACAAATTAGTTTTATCATTTTAGTTCCTTTCGTTCTTTACAATGATACAAGAAACTAGCAACCTTTTAATAAAATTGTGCCGGCAATTGACTTGCGAATATTCTCAATAGGAATAACATTACGATTTTCAAGATGTGAAATTCTCAAGAGTGTCCTCTCAAATGATTGGTAATCTAGGTAAAATAGGAAGTATTTATTTATTGTTTGTACTTTTGGGCCACAAATTCCTTACATTTTTGTGTTGTTGAACAAAATAATTTTTCCCCCGAAACCCAAAAAATAAAATTTTTGTAACTATTTACTTAAAACTGTAACTATTTTACTTAAAACCATTCTAAAGACTGAGTTATATCTGAAGTTGTGTCACTTGTTCATTTTATTTGTAATAAGAGAACTGGCTCTCTTTGGATTCTTTTTCGTGGGTTCGTCATATAGGCCTCTGGTAACTGACGAGATATACGACTTGAATTAAATGCGAATGAGCACAATTGACCGTGGGTCTCTGAACTAAAGTAACTGTGTTAATCCAATGGGGAAAAATTCTAAGCCACATTTCGCCGGCTATATTGAATGTTTTTACAAAAAGGTTTTTAAAATGATAAATGAAACTGACTTACAGGTCTCTATAGTCCCAATTATTCAAAAATTTCCGATTTTTTTTTTTTTTCAATTTTCAGCAAATAATTTTATACAAAATATTCGAAATAATTGCAAAAAGTGGGATCGTAGGGACCTGCAAGTCAGCTACATTTATCACATAAAAAACAGTAAAAATATACAATGGTTCCGGGGAAATGTGGTTTGCAATTTTTTTTTCCATTGGATTAACCCTCTAATGCATACTGTTACCGTTTGGTAACAAGTTACATAATCCACTTTATTCTATAAAGTAGACCTCCCTCTCGACAAATTTGTTTTTTTTATCTATTACATTCCATTTTGAAGTTTTAGTTAATAATAAAACTCATAAATGACGGTAGTAAAAGTGTATTCAAAATTAAAGAGGGAGGTTATTAACTGTTGTGAAATTACGTTTTCTGGCGTAAGTCAAAGTATAATAATTTTAGTACTAAATACAAATAAATTGTTTTGAAAAATATATATAGTTAAAAAGGGTTATTTTAAAATATATTTAGTAGTTTTCTATAGTCATTATTATCAAAATTGGAATTTTTTAGTTGGTTTTTGTCACATGGAAATTTTTTTTAAAATTGAAATTATTTAAAACCTAATGCAGTTAAATTTTTTTCAGTATTTTTCCCATAATGTATGAGCATTGAAGATACATATATATTTTTTTTGGGATGAAAATAAAAATTCATGCATTAGAGGGTTAATGTGTGCATATATGAAACAGACTCTGCAGTCACATACACTCACATGCACTCAGTCACGTACACTCTAAAATCCATTCATTTTACAAAAAAATATATGTTTACATAACGATGATGGTTATTTTCTTTTAACAGTTTTTTTTAGGTAAATTAATCTGAAATTCAGTTATACTAGGATTAAGTGACATTGAATGGGACAAAAATGACACTATACTATGCGTAACAAAAATACTAACCTAACAGTTTCAGGGCTTTCAATTTCTTGTTTACTTTCTTCCATCGTTTCTTGCAGTAGTATTTCGAAGGCTGCAATAAAAAAAAGATCGATGAATGTTATAGAATATGAGAAAGGAAGTCACTAGATATTGGCTATAATTTCCAATTCACATTTCTAATAAACAATTTTTGAAAACTTACACATAAAGATTGATAATATTATTTTTATTTTCATTAAAATTTCAATAAATAACACAAATATTAAAATAACCCTAGAAGCTTAGAAAAATGCTTGCAAAATGGTCGCACACTTCGCACCAAACGAAAATATCTTTATAAATATCCCGAATATCTTTACGTTTAAACATCATAAAAAATTCTTATCATAATTAATTTTAATTCAAGACCTAAATAAAAGAGAAGGAGACCTCTCTTACGAATATATAAAAAATTATAACTAGAAATATCTCAAAATAAAACTTACTTTCAATCCAGAGTCACGAAAAAACGCGTCCGATTCGCACAGATTTTACAGGCAAATGATCGAACGCGCTGCATCCCATCGTGCACGTGTCTCCGGTTATGAAATAATACGGAATTCAAATGAATGTATATCCCAGGGAATTACACTACATCCTTCACCTTTGCACGAGTAATACACTGCTCAAAACAATTAGGGGAGCATTTTGCGTACTCTTATAAGCCCTTGCAGATAAAACTTTTTATTTTTTGTTCTAAAAATCTAAAATTTGTGAAATAGATTCACGATGCATCCGGAATGAAATTGTAAAAAAAAAAAACGGAGGGAAAAATCTAAATTTTTTAACTAAAATTTAAGTGGAAAAAATTTAATAATAATTTTGAATAAATTATAACTATAATTTTTTTCAAAACTTTTTTGTTAAAAAAAAAAGTTAAAATTAATTTTTAAACACCTAAGAATGCAAGCACGAGGAATTAAGGGACAATTTATGTCATAAATTTTTTTAGAGTGAATTTTATTTTACCATTATTTTCATATTTTCATTTCATAACAAACATTTTTAAATTCTTCAAAAGACATGATTCTTTGAGCCAACCGATACATACTCAACTACGTGCTCAACTTAGTGAGAAAAAAAAAATCGTCAGCTATTGATTTGAAATGAAATCATTGAGGGTTAGTCAGGTCGCCAAACCCCGATTTTTGGCCGAACCCTGCACTGAGAGGTTAAGTTTTTGTTATTGATGATTCTTATAGATTCGAGGGTGTAGATTACGAATCTGGAAGGTACTTTTTTGGTACCCTTGAGCATTTTTAGTTATTCAAGATGGCGTCTCCGCCATCTTGAATTTTGTAATCTTAATATTTGACGATCTATTCGACAAAAGTGAATAGTTTTTGTCTTTATAGATGCATTTAGTAATAAAGATTCACAATTATCAAGAAAATTTCAAAAATAAAAAATTCAAAATGGCGGAATCCGCCATATTGGATTTTTTCACTTTTAATATTTTTGTTTTATATTTAACCCAACAAAATATTTATATTTTAACTATATTTTTTATATCTAGATACTATAGAACATAACTTTGAAGAAAATATAAAAAATCAAGATGGCAGCATCCGCCATATTGGATTTTTTCACCGTTTATATAAAGCGATCCATAGGCTCTAAATTGAAAATTCTTTTTATTTTAGTTATATCTTAATTTTAGTTTATATTTCAGTTTTAATGTGTAGATTATGAATTTAGAAGATATTTTTTTGCTAGATTTGAGTATTTTTTTATATTTAAAATGGCGTCTTCCGCCATATTGAATTTTTCTTCTTAATTCAATTTTTCGGGTTTTTTTAGGCCAAAATTAATAATTTTTTCTTTTATAGGTGTATTTTGTAGTAAATAATTACTTAAAAACTCAAAAAATCCAAAATCAGGATGGCGGCTTCCGCCATCTTGGATTTTTCACCTTCTAATATTTCGTGATCCACTGGCTCGAAGTTAAAAATTCCTTCAGTTTTTCGTGTATATTTTATCATAAAATGCATGAAAATCATCATAAAGTTTTAGTTAAACACTTAAAAAACCAAATTCAAGATGGCGGCTTCCGCCATCTTGGATTTTTTTACATTCTAATATTACGTGATCCATTGGTGCGAAATTAAAAATTCTTTCAATATTTTTTTGTATATTGTGTTTAAAATAGTTTAAAACTATGAATTTTGAAGGAAAAATATTAAAGAAGTTTTCCACCATACTAAAGTAAGTGTATTTTAAATATTTTGTTATTCATCAGGCAAAATTACTACTACTAAATTTTTTTAAGAGCCCTACTCGTATGAAATGCTTCCTCTTTTCAAACAGAATTACTATTAAGTAATGGCAGGAGGAGTTCATAATTCGAAATAATGGATTTGGGCTTGCTGAGATCTCGTGGAGCGGTATAAGAATATGGGATCAAGAGTTAATAAACATTCAGAAGAATCTGCAAGAAATACTGTATTCAACCAGAAGAAGTGGTAATCTATTTATTAGAAAACTAGAGGGATACAATTTCAAGAATAAAAAAAGAAATGTCAAAAGCCAAACTGCAGCGGAGATCTTCGGTCAGTTTTAAAAATAAAGGGTGTGAATTGCAACACTAGTAGAATGTCGGTGAAGTTCTTCACGGGGGATATGGGAGCCGGAAGGGCAGGATATTGGTCCCTTCATATTGAAGTTGCTCGCCAATTCTACCCTATTTATTTGCACCTGGTCGTCAAAACTATGAACGATATGCATTATTTTATTTAAGAGAAATGGAAAACATGCCGGAGTTGGGAATGAATTAATAATGGATTGAAACTACATAAAAGCATAGGCCATTGTCCAAAAAGGATTGTCAAAATAACTTTAAAGCCACTATAACTCTAAGGGACTTGGCAACTCTAAGCGACTTGGTCCTTGAGTTTACATATTTGTACTCAGTTAGAAGCATGGCGATAATTCTGTAGTAAAAATATACCTAACATAGAGAGAATTTTTAATTTCGAGCAAATGGATCGCCTAACCCTACTAAAAATGATCCATAGAGATCAATACAAAAATCTATTGACATAAGTACAGCTTTATTGATGTGTACTTACTTCTAAGGATGTCACTATTGTTATCAGTAGAAGCTATTGATATCAGTAACCTACTGATAATATTTCGTATTGATATCAATAGAGCTCTAACGACACCAGTAAAGAAAATATCAGTAAGCTACTGATCTCAAATGACATCAATAGGTCTGCACTGATATCTATAGAGATCAGTAGAGATTTGCATGGATATCAATAGAGATCAGTGGAGATTTGTATAGATATCAATAGAGATTGCTATTGGTACCAGTAGGCCATTTCCACAAAAAAAATTTCTATTGATCTCTACTGACCATTTTTAGTAGGGAATACTAACGTTAAAAAACTAATAATGAGAAAGATTCCATTTTGAATGGCCACAAATTCAGATATTTTGCAGTTGTGTTCCCCATTTATGTAGTTTAAAACATTTGTTACTAAAAAAATAGAACTAAAGAAGAAAGAATTTTTAACTTCGAACCAGTGGATCACGAAACATTAGAAGGTGAAAAATCCAAGATGGCGGAAGCCGCCATCTTGAATTTGGTTTTTTAAGTGTTTAACTAAAACTTTATGATGATTTTCATGCATTTTATGATAAAATATACACGAAAAACTGAAGGAATTTTTAACTTCGAGCCAGTGGATCACGAAATATTAGAAGGTGAAAAATCCAAGATGGCGGAAGCCGCCATCTTGATTTTGGATTTTTTGAGTTTTTAAGTAATTATTTACGACAAAATACACCTATAAAAGAAAAAATTATTAGTTTTGGCCTAAAAAAAACCCGAAAAATTGAATTAAGAAGAAAAATCCAATATGGCGGAAGACGCCATTTTAAATATAAAAAAAATACTCAAATCTAGCAAAAAAATATCTTCTAAATTCATAATCTACACATTAAAACTGAAATAGAAACTAAAATTAAGATATAACTAAAATAAAAAGAATTTTTAATTTAGGACCTATGGATCGCTTTATATAAACTGTGAAAAAATCCAATATGGCGGATGCCGCCCTCTTGATTTTTTATATTTTCTTCAAAGTAATGTTCTATAGTATCTAGATAAAAAAAATATAGTTAAAATATAAATATTTTGTTGGGTTAAATATAAAACAAAAATATTAAAAGTGAAAAAATCCAATATGGCGGATTCCGCCATTTTGAATTTTTTATTTTTGAAATTTTCTTGATAATTGTGAATCTTTATTACCAAATGCATCTATAAAGACAAAAACTATTCACTTTTGTCGAATAGATAGTCAAATATTAAGATTACAAAATTCAAGATGGCGAAGACGCCATCTTGAATAACTAAAAATGCTCAAGGGTACCAAAAAAGTACCTTCCAGATTCGTAATCTACACCCTCGAATCTATAAGAATCATCAATAAAAAAAACTTAACCTCTCGGTGCAGGGTTCCCCCCCTTGGCGACCTGACATACCTGTCTGTAAAACCGGCAATCGCTGTTCTTCTGTTGTTTACCTTTACTCGCTATCCAGGTAAGGGGACTTAAGGGGTTTCAGTACCCCGAAATCGGTGAAAAAATAAAAAATAAAATTATCGGCTGAAAATACTATTACAACCTTTATTAATGATGTCACAAAGTATCAAGACGATTGGAAAAATATTTTTGACATTAAAAGCCATTTTATTTAACCCTTTCAGTCCCAGTGATGCAATTTGGCATCATCACTTTCGATATTTTTTTCCAAATGTTTATGTCCCGATACGACATACAAACACACATCATTCGATTCTTCATACTTTGTTCTATTAGACAATATTTTACTTTTATCTCAATAGAAGTCAGAACTACTATTTTTTTTTATTTAGAAAATAGCTAACAGGCGTTTCACCTGATTTTTGAAAAGTTCACTTCAGTTCTACATATTTAAAACACAATTTAAACTATTTCGGTTAGAGTAATTGCTAATTTTTTTTTAATAATATGGTCAGATACCTTAAAATATATAACTCGAAGTGTTTTTAGGTAATACATATATTTTAATTTTGTTGTTTTCCACAGCTAAAAAAATTTGGCATTATTTTAAAAACTATATAAAAAATTGAAATGATTTTTTTTCTTTTGGAATTCTTATTTTTGACCTAAAATAAGCTTATTTTGTGAATATCAGATGCTTCTATAGTGTAGTAAATTTTTGGGACTGAAAGGGTTAACCCTTTCCTTACTGAACGGTTAACAATAAAAACTTTAAAGGCGTTTTTCTCAGAACTTGATTTTTGAACTTCGATGTACCTTTTTTCAAAAACTATGCTATGTTTTCTCGTAAACTTTTTTTTATATGATGTAATACATAGCATAGATTAAACTGAGGTTATAAATTTTAATAAAACTAAAGTGAACAAAATTTTAAGGGGCAAAAAGTGAAAAATTTCAGGATTTTTTGGGTACTTTAAAACTTATTTTATTTAAAAAAATCCATCAGTTATTTAAAAAAAAACTTTTAACCCCAGATTAATATATATGGTTGATATAAGACACATAGAAAATTTTAAGATGATCTGATCAGTAGTTATTGTGAAAAGGTACATTGCAATTGGCCAATTTAACATTACCGATATACAACATACCCCCGAAACCCCTTAACCCCCCCCCCTTCAATTTTGTTGAAGGAATCCCCCCAACCTATTTGTAATATCTCCAATCGTATTGAAGAGGTTACCAGCTGGGCTGTTCTGATTCTGTTTACCTTTGTCTGCTTATACAAGTACGGGGACTTATCACCCCCTTATTATACCCCCATACCTGACAGTAAAACCACCAATCATATTGAAGAGATTACCAGGTGGGTTGGGCTGTTTACCTTACCTGCGCTGCTTATACAGGTAAGGGGACATACCACTCCTTTATTAGGCCCCTTACCTGGCTGTAAGATCACCAATCGTAGAGCCTTGAAGATTTATACCAGGTAGGGGGTTCTATGTGTTTATCTGTTTTGAGGCTACATCCTTTGAAATTCCCCATATGTACAATGGATTTACAAGGGAGTAAATGGCGTTTTCAGTGGGTTCATCTGTCATAAATTGATAGTTATGACAAAAATTAAGTATGCATTCATAAAAACCAAAAAAATTTCTGGAAATCAATTTATTCATTCTTTTCAATATAATAGATTTTTTTAAACTTTTATACAGCTATAAAATAGTGAGCGAAAAATAATTTTAGATAAAGTTAGATATTTAAACTTTTTTATCGATTGTGATCTTTTTATATTGTTTCAGTTTAGAATTTTTTTTTTCTGTAACGGTTTTTTTTTATTATTTTATGCGTCATAATTTTTTTTAAAAAATTTGGTTCAAAGACAATAAGGATGGTATACCATTTTCAATAAAAAGAAATGTGACC
Source organism: Hylyphantes graminicola (assembly GCA_023701765.1). Taxonomy (NCBI): domain Eukaryota; kingdom Metazoa; phylum Arthropoda; class Arachnida; order Araneae; family Linyphiidae; genus Hylyphantes; species Hylyphantes graminicola. The sequence continues at coordinate 10,390,892 of CM043122.1, forward strand.
AATAAAAATTTCAATAAAAGAAGGCAGATAAAATAAATAAATAACTAAAGGGCAAAAAAAAAAAAAAAAAAAAAAACTTTCCCACTACGCTTTTACCCCTTTCAACATTTTAGTAAAATAAGAAGCTTTATAGCAATCTTTCTGTGCATATGACTCCTTTTTAACGTTTAGCGATTAAAATGAATTGAATATTTAATAATGGTATTAGTATTAGCTGAAGTACTACGCCTTTTGAGGTAGACTATGTCATAAAATTTAACAGTTTTTATCCCATTGGCAGCCCGTGGTCACAAATGTTGGGGCAGCCAAGACAAAGCAATGCTCCCTCACCTAACTTTATCATTAAAAAAAATATATATAAAATTATTTAAAAAAAAAAACCTTATCATTTTACTTAAGCATACTTTATAATAGCGGAGCTCCATTTTATAAAAAAAATGAGATATTGCTATTGAGAATCAAAAGTATGGGGACGTACATAAATTACCTCACGCTCAGAGGGGGGAGGGAGGGGTATGCGTCAACGTGACGGATCGTGACATGGAGGGGGGTAGGGGTATACGCTTGCGTGACGTAACGATTCGAAAATTTCCAATTTTGCAAGGAAAATCTGTTTTACATAAAATAAAGTTTTTGAGAAAAAAATTTTAATGAGAAACACTTTATTTTTACATTTTTTTCTTTCCAAGTTAATTCTTTTTAAATATAAAAATATGCATTTTTTCAAATTTTAGAAACAAAGAGAAATATTCGAAGCAATTTTTTCTTTGGGGGGGGGGGGATGCAAAAACGTGACGTAATTTTAGGGTGAGGGGTTCGATCAAACGTGACGCAGCGTGACACAGGGGGAGGGAGGGGTCAAAAAAGTCAAAATCTTGCGTGACGTAATTTATGTACGTCCCCTATTCCGTTAATAGCTTTACGCAGAAAAAGTACAATCGCTTCACGATAAAAGAGTTCAAATTCTTGAAACCCAAGGGCATATCCGGCTGAAGTAGTTGGATTGATTCTGGATACCATTTGCATATGGAATGAGTTGCTGGCTTATAATTAAATCCTACTCTGACTACAGCCAGAACAGATTATCGACAGACGGGTTGGTTGATTGGTATACATATATTTTCAGACTTGTGTGCTTGGTCAGAGACCCGCTTATAAACCTTCGTCAAGTAAGACAGACACAACACTCACACGCATACGAGCAGAACATACGAGACAGATGCTGCCACCTATTGCGCGCCACCTCCAAAATTTAGACGTGTCCCTGAAGGGGAAGAAAATAGTCTCCAGGGACCTGTACTCGTGGGAAACTGCGCAATGACCGCCCACAGGACTTTCGGACCCAACAGATTCAACGAGCACGTACTCCACATATACTCGGTGGGTTTTCAGTGACCAGGACTCGATCACGGGACCTTCCGATCCAGATCGAGACTCTGACCACAGAACAGGGCGCCCCACAGTCCTCGAAGGCTGCGACGTATGCCATGACGATGAGGACAAAGCATTTCCCGTCGTCATGGCAACCATGCTAGCGTCGCAGCCCGTCTGCCGATACCCTTCTCAAATTGTAGTCAAAGTAGGATTGAATTATAAGCCACCATCTCATTACTCCAGTACCAATCCCACTATTCGAGCGGGATTTTTCTCGTCTGGAGTGAAACTGAAAGCGTTGAATTAAAAATTGCGCTTTTATGGCGTTGAATTAAAAATTGCGCTTTTATGGCAAAATACAGAAATGATTAAAAAAAATTATGGTCGTATTTGGATTGTTGCTTTTTATGAATATGCTGTATGCCACGAACCGCCGTGTTAAATTAATGACATCGCTTTTTAATTCCAATCTAGTTTAATTTCTCAAGAGAGAAACCTATCTGAAAGTGAAATCTTTAGGAAACTTTAACGGCAACCAAGTTTAACACGCATTCTAAGAAAGTGAACAGATTTTTCTTCCCCTAGTAAATAGTGCAATCCGAAAGACCCGATTCTTATCTCAGAGTAGACTAACGTTGACAACTTGATAGCTGCTCTTTAGAAACAGCAGACCCTCACCCTCTAATGTTTCACCAGTTTCATCCGACCACCGGAATTTGAGAATCATAGATGTGGTAATGGGGTGCAAGATGTGGTAATGGGAAATACAAGAACATTTAGTTGTTTTTTCCCATGTTCGTTATCAGAAGCAACCTAAACTCCGTGCCAATCTAACTTGGGTAAAAACAAGGAGTAAAAAGGCAGAGGGAAATCGCTATTGGTCCGTTAGTTGGAAACTCTTCCAAGGTAATATTTACATACAAAATGATCTTAATACAATTTAACCAAAATACACTTTTCACTCTGATAAAATTGCCAAATTTTCTCCAAATCTGTTCGACCTTAAATGAAATTAATGTTTTAAACATGTTTTCTGGATGGATTCACAAATAATTTATGGAACTCTTTACATGCGCGGAAGGATCTTCTCCATAGCATATTTCTATTTACCCAACTTAGGTTGGCAAGGAATTTAGTCAGGCAGATATCTCAAATTCAGAACCCTGTATAGAGTATATTTATTCACTGGTTTCATTTTAACTTTATTGTTAAGCCTAGTATCCTTTGAAGAGTGTCAGATCGTTCATATCTTTCTTCTTGCAATTTTACATTGCATAAGCACTTCATATACATAATTTCAGGCAAAAACTTCATGATTCATTCAGTCCAACAATGAGTTTCTTTAATTAATATGCTGGGTGTAATTTATATATTTCATTTTTCAGCTACTCAATGGGACAATACAAAATCACTAAACTGCAAAATAATCTATTTGTTTCAAAGATATTTGATCCAGAAAAAAATTCTGATATCAGATACCTGGCCAATCTCATACAATCTTACTAAGTCAACTCTTTTCCCTATTGTGTTGCGAAATTAAAATATTTCAATTTTGAAGTAGATGAATTTGACGCATAATTTTAAAAATATAAGTAAACTTGATTTTAAACATACAAATTAAAATATTTTTTTTAAAACCTTTTTCTTTCTTACAAATAGAATTGTATTGCAACTTCTTTGGGTTAGCACTATACTCGCCGCCAACCAAATAAGAAACGTAATGGATAGCGGTTTTTCAGAAAAAAACCGAAAGACCGGTTTTTGAAGAACTGGTCTTTCGGTTTTACTGAACCTTAAGGCACCCACCGGCTTTATGAAAAACCGGTTTTGGGTCAAAACCGAGGGCAAAAAAACCGGTTTCGGTTTTCCATCCCTAACGTGTTTCAAATAAGGGTGGCGGGAAGTATAGTGACATGATAGCATCTTCACATTGTCCTTTGTAAAATCTAAAAAAATAACCAATACCAGCAACTGCTTTCTAAAAGAATCAGTAACTTTCTTGGAGTCGGCATGTTCAGAGGAGTCGTTAAGGGAAAATTTATTGAGGGGGGTTGCGACTTTGACTTGAGGGACTTGAAAAAGGAATCCTCTGAATAAACATGGGTTCGTCGGTGTGAGGAAACATTAATTCTCTTTTGCTTGGTTGAAAGATGGTAGCACCGCCAAGGAATTTTTCTTTGGATAAACATAGTGTAAACTACTTTTTAAGATTAGCTGCGCGTAAGGCTACCCATTTTTTTTATAGTAGCACAAGATCCTACAATCAATGCTTGTTGTAGGATATCACAATGTCTCGATATCACAATGACATCAAACATATTTCGAAACAATGTCTACCACGTTTATGCTGTTACAGTACAGAAACCGTACTCCTCCCTACAACGTACACTCTTAAAACAAAAGAGTGAAATCCACTTCAGTTGGAGAAGTGCATTTTCGACACCGTAAAGGCATGCATATTTACTCAGACTGAGTTAAAATCACTCGTTTGGAGTGATCCTGTCGGAGGTTTAACACACAAAGGATCCACTCCAAAAGGAGAAGTGCATTTTCCAGTCTGGAGGAGTGAAATCCACTCAGACTGAGTTAAATTAGGAGTGTTTGTTTTAAGAGTGTATGAGGTATGACACCAGTTGTAGAAATAAGACAGCTATCACGCGTCTAGACGAAAAGCACCGACACCATAATGTGCTTGAGGACAAAATATTCATGAGAAGGGGGGAAAAAATCACTAATTTTCAGAGAAAGCAACTTGAGGGTTCCTCAGGTTATGAAAAGACCCGTTCGCCAACATTATCTTTATTGCCCATGACAGAGGGTGAAAATGGATATTCCTCCACAAATGTGTCAAAATTCTTCTCTTGTGTCATTATTCTTCTGCCTCACTACTGTAATGATACAAATTGGCCCCTTCTAAGGCACGTGTTCTGTGGCACGTTCTGCGTGTTAAATTTTTTTTGGCCCCTCGTTTATTTTCTTAGCTTCCACATTACGTTTTGTTTCAGAAAACGACGGATATTTTTTTTTTTAATTTGAATTACAGTGCATATTGTTTTTGTAAAGGACGAAATTATATCGTTAACATATGTTACTTTTCATTTTCCCGCCCCAAATACAATTTTTAATACATTTTTGGAATATGTATTCATAAATTTAAAATTTTTGTCATGATACAAGTTATTTACTTAGCTGGCTTATTAACAATACATTATTTTTAAGGCATTCAATAGAAAATAATGTTGATACTTCTTTTGTTAGATTATTGACTAATTGACTGCTGTGCTGATGTTTAGTTGTTCGATTATTGTAAACCGTACGCTTAAAAACATATAAATAAAAGGGTGATAGCTAGTTTTACTCTTGACGTCAACGAGCGTTATATTTTATTTATTATTATTTAATCTTACAATTGTGTTTACTTTCCAAAATAATATTTAAAATATATTTATGATATCAACTTTTATCTCCCAATAATACATTAATATGGCAAAAAAAAAAAATCCAAAATATTCGATGACATTTATGAAAGAAATTCATCCTTTTTGCGTAAATAACAATTAGACGCTCATTAAACCAATATTTGCATTTTAGAGGCTTAAAACAGACGTGAAAGCAGTTCTATGTAACAGTTCTTCAGTTACAATTAACCTCCATGTTTTACTTTCAAAGCATTGGCATTTCACTCGACGAACTCCGAATATACCACCAACACAATTCCGCCAAATACCCAAGGTTAAAAGGGATCTTGGAAGAGGGGAGTGAAATGATGTGTGAAAGCAATGGTGTCACTCCTTATCTTATCAGTAGAAAATGTTCTTTTGTGAGGATTTTTTGGTTTCATCTGGATATGGTGATGGTGATTCATCTTTCAAGGCTATTTCCAAACTAGGCAATAACCATTTTCGAATATTGAGTATTAGAGGGGTAGCTGTGGCGAATGGAAGGGTCCGAACTATCTTTAGGAGGATCATAGGTGCCCTTTTCCATTTTTTTTAAAAAAATATTTTATTTTTCAAATAATCAACTTTTTACTTAGAGTTTTTTTATTTGGCCCCAACAGATTTTAGTAGAAATATTAAAACGGCTTACATTAGATTATTGTTTTGTTTTGTAATCATTTTGTTTGGGTAAAATTTGTACTGCGCTTTGCTTTGTAATTTTCATTGCTAATTTGAATGTTATATTTTTATGTATTGTCTGGACGGACCCATCATCGTTTCGACTCTTGGCGGCCAATGTATTCTGTCTCCAATAACGATTTTTTCCTTCTTCTTCAATTAGAGGAATATTTAAATAGGAAATAAATGTAAATGATAAAAAATGTTACATGTCCAAAAGTGCAATAATTTCTCTTTTTACCAAAATTTTATCATAAAAAAAACTCAGTTTACTTTGATTTTATACTTTTCTATGCTTCAGCTGAAAACTTAATGTAGAAGGCATAAAAATTTAGGATTGATTTTTAATATTGTTGCTTCATTAGAGTTGGTAGTTAATGACAATTATTTTTCGACAAACAAATAAGTCAATTATATTTTAGCACATAATATACTAAGGCTACTCATTGTTAATTATGCAATCTAAATAAATAAAAAAAAAGTTGTTTTATTTCATTCAACTTAGCAACTAACAACTATTTTTCCAACACGTAAAATTCGGGACATATGATACCCAAATGACTTGGAATGGAAGACTGGCTCCAACACCCCCCACAAACTTCTACCCCTAACCCCCCCGTCCGTGACGACACAGAAAAAGGGCTCAAGATTCTATGAAACGGGTTTCTTATCTCCCCCTCCCCAGCTCGGAGGGATTTGGGAACCTCACACATAGCAACAAACAGAAGAAAAGAAAAGACAGAAGCGCGCGCGGCATTGCACAGCATGGACGTTTGTTGTTGGCAAGATGTCTCAACGGAAATTCTTCCACGTGTTTGGAGTTAACCAATATTTCTACGATTTTAATTGTGTTTCAAGTCTTCAGTGATTGTTTGTAAAAGCAATTCAAAAACATCGATGGTGTCATTCTTCAAAGTCCATGGAGAAAGTGACTCTTGGATATTTCAAGGACGAATTTTTGAATCTTCAAGAACTCAAGGATAAGTAGAATCCTTATATGTATTTTCTAATATTCGAAACGTTAATACTTTAAGTGAAACGTTATAGAAGTAAGATGTTTAAAATAATGTTTCATGCCTTCTAATCCAAAAAATACAAACATATTTATTTCTTATGCCTTTGTTTTGAAACTTTCCATAAAAACATTTTGAAACTAACTGTACATAAAAACAGTTATTAAAAAGTGCACAAAGCACATTTGCCATTAATAGAAAATCTGCATTCATTTATTAACGGTAACCACATTGCTTTATTGTATCATCGATTTTGTAAAATTGATTTTCCATTTATGATTTCAAAATGTTTAAAATTCAAATCCTAATTATCGGTAATCTCTGAAACTACAAGCTTTGGTTTCTTGTAAAGTTTTTAAAAAATTTAATGGGATAAAAAGCTTTTTTGATGTTTACTAAATACTATCAGTTTACTCATGTTATTTAAAACAATGTGTTTGTTTCAAATTAATTTCTTAATCGTACTCTTTGAAATGTAGGAGTTTTCAATAATTCATTTTGTTTTAATATTAAATATTTTGTATTAAAAAATTAGATTAAAATATTTTGTGGAAAATAATATGAGAACTAGATAATAATCTACAAACCTTATGAGATATACATCAGAAAATGGTAAAAAAAAGCTTTTGTATTATTCAATGTTGCTAAAAAATATTGTATTCCCATTTGTTTAACATTTTATATTATAAAATGCATTGAGACAGTGTGCATTCTTCATTAGTACAGATTTTATAAATAGCAATGAATTTTTGGCTGTAAATGTTTCAGATTGGTAATTTTCCCGCTCTATAATTTTAACGATATTGTACGCGGAAATGTACAAAACATACAACATGTAACATACTTGAAGTTTTCATAACAAATACAAATTTAAAGTAAAACATGACCGTATATACTTTTAAGTTACTCATTAAATTTTAGAGCCTTTAAGGTCATAATTTGTCAAGAAAACATTGGTTTTGCGAATTTTTCTTTTAGTGTCAAGTGATAATTACTCTTTCTATCAATAGAAAATCAATCAAGACCTAACTCAATTAAAATGTATTTGTCCCCATCCTATCTTGTAGATTTATACCATCCCTTACATTTCATACTTGATGTTGTTCATATGAAAATTAAACTCGAAATAGTTTTTCATATGCAACAAAAAAATAAATATCAGGACAAAAAAACTATGAATGACTGTTTCGAATTTCTAATTTTCTAGTGGCACTTTATGAAGGCTGATGTTAATATCGATTTCCGTTTGCTATATTCGTAATTTACGCAATAAAACTGAACAAAATTACAAATCATTCAGGCTTTTCCATCCATTGCTTTTCATCCAGCTAATTCATTGAGAATCCTAAGAAGCAATTTAGATAAGGACGGAGAAAAGGTTTTTAACCTAAAGCCCACCTTGTATGGTCTTACTTAGGGAGCCTAAATAAAAGAACGAACTTGTTCTTCGTACAAGTATTACTTACTTGTATAGCAGTGGCGGCTAGTGGCATACAGCAAGTACAGCCGGGCTGTACCTAAATATTCAGTTAAAGTAAAATCCCAAATCCAATCATATATTCATATTTTTTTTATTTTTTATTTTTACATTTTGCCAAAGGAGTGCATTTTTTTTTAATGTAGCGCTTTCAAGCCAATAATAAAAATACCCCTCAAATAGTGGGATTGGTAAAAATTACCATTTGGGTGTCAAATGAGTTGCATGCCATAATCCAATCCTACTGACTGCAGCCCGGTTAGAGAAATGAAAGATGGGCTGAAGGACGCGAGCGGGGTTGTCCCCTCCCCCGTTATTGATGGAATATATTTAAAGTAATCCACTATGTTTTTTTAAAGTAATTTTTTCTATTTTATAGACAATCTTATATATTTTTACATTATATGCTTTTCAAAGACTGCTAAGCTGACTGGCGGGAAGCTGACAAGAATTTGTGGGCGGGAAGTGGGGGGTGGGGGGGGGTCGCGTTGCTTTGGCTGCACCAACATTTTTGATCACGGGCCGCCCCTATGTATAGTACTTACTATCTCGATCCCACTCTAGTCTTACTCTAGCTAAGGGTCATAAAAGAGAATGAAAAACGACAAAACGGGTGTCTTATCTACGTGAGTACCTATTGTGGGCATTCAGTAGTACAATAGTCTGTTTTTTCGACTGTTTACCTCCCATCCGCGGGGGGAACACTGAACTGAAACTGAAACTCTGGAACAATCATCCCATGATAAGCTGGTGAAGCTTTTTTTTGGTCACTTGGCGACAGCTTTAGAGAGAATATGTGCCATATTTGGCATAATCTCGCCGATCAAAATGGACACTTGACTAGCAGTTTGCATTGGATGTTGCCAATCGCTCGCCAAGAATAGTACTACAAGGAATTTAAGTTTTAAAAGATTGTTGCCGGCAATTCAATTTTTTTAAGTAACATGTTTCATGTTTCCAAAACTTCATTATGTAAAGAACCTCCTAAAGCAATAAAACTATCAATTTTCTGCTTAATTGAAAAAATTCTTGAAAAAGTTGGTTCAAAATGTCTATTTTAACAGGTAAAGTAATAGGATTGGCGGCAAAAGTTGGGTTACTCTTACAGGGTTGCCCGGGCTTCACCGACCCGTTTGACGAGTGTTTCTATACTCCTTCCAGAGTTTCAGTTCAGTTCAGTGCGGGGGAAGTGTCGCTAAGCATTCTTTCAGGGAATTTTTCGGGGACACGTTATTCAGCCGTTTTGGACCCCTCAGGGAGCCAATTAAGGCTACTGAAAATATACTAGAACTGCGTTTCTCCCACACTCGATCTTTGTAAAAAAAAAAAAGTATACGATTACGTATTTATGATAGGAGATCTAAATGACTTTACAATCTTATTGGGATTTTTGGTTGTGTTTCCCGAAACACAAAAGGTGTCTAGACAAGAGACAAGCCTTATTTTGAGTTACACTAGAAGAAATCTTTACATATAAGTAGAAAATAGTATAAAATGCTTAAATGCCTATAAAATGCCTGTCTTTTTATTCATGCTTAGTTGCAAGCAACAATTAGTTTGAATAATTCAATATTAATTAAAAAAATTCTTTAAAAATTTACCTTATGAATTCACATAAAAATAAATGTGTATTGTATAATTTACTTTTAAATAAATTTTTTTGAATTTATTATATTTTCGCCACTTTCGTAAAAAATGTTCGATTTATTAAAAACAATTTCTTATTGAAGATAATCCTAATAAACTTTTTTTTTCAATCTAGAAGGCCTGTATTTTTCCTTTGAGGGTTCAATGAGGGTATTTTTCCTTGAGGGTATAACATAATTTAATGAGGAAAAATGCGCGTTATATATATATATATATTACTTAAGATTGAATTATTTTTTCAAGATTCCATAGATGCAACAACGGTACTCTTTAAAAGTTCAACGCAAACTTTATGACATCGGATTAGCAGAAGACAAAGTGTTGATTTTAGAGGGTGGATTCCGTACAATGTGTTTTGTTTGCCCCCACCGGACCCGGAATCGGAAATCAGGTAAGAATTGTTTCACATTCTATTATAAGCTTATATATATAAAATACTATTTTAATGACTTTAAAAAATGGTCGTTAACTAATATATTTCAATAATTTTGCTTCAATACTTCACACATATATTTAGTGCTCTGAAAACTTAGGACTTAGGGTCTATAAATGTAATGAATTTGAGCCTGGGCTCAAGAAATTGGTGGAGCATATTTTCTTCTATGAAATGGGAATTAGGTAAAATAAGAAATTAAAAAGACACTATTAAAAAGGATTGGTGTACATGGTTTCCAAATATAATTATTTATCTTTCATAAAAAAATAGTAACATTTTGTCATATTTTATCTTGAAACGAAAAACAAATCCACCGACAATTTGATCCAACCAATCCGAATCTATCTCTTCTTTGCCGAAGGTTATTCACCACGTTGCTTCGATACCCTTATTTAAAATGAACTCGCCTATAAAGCAATTATGTATTCATTGCTTGTTACGTTGTTAAAAAATATCCCAAATCAACGCAAATCGGGCTTGGATATGTTTTCGGTTTTCTCGAGTTTTGAGGAGTTTTTTTTCCCCAAAGAAGAGCCTTTTGGAGTCAACCGTTCTCACGAGTGATGGTCAACTTTGAAACACCATCTTATAATGGAGAAAAAAGTAACAAGTACGTTTGTTTTTTTCCCCTTTCCATATTTTTGTGACTCAAATTTTTGGCCAAATTAGGAGGTATTGCCAAGTCTGGGGTTTAGAATTTTGTTTTTAATTGACCAGTTAATAAATTTAAACCTATTTAAAAAGAGAAGATTAATCATAAACTTAAAAGGTATCGAAATTATAAAATAATTCTAACAACACCAAAAAGTTAAGTTTAGGAGTTTTTTTAAATTTTTAAATAACATTGATGCATAAAATATGAATCATGTATAATTATCTATTGCAAAACACAACTCACAAGTAAAACTTAGATGCAAAGAGAATTATTAGAATTTTTTTCGTAGTTTGCAATTAACTGCAGGATAGTTATGAATCTTAATTTGCAATTTTTTTAAAGATTATTTCAACAGGGCGAAAACTGTTTAATTTTCAAAAATATTTTACCTATTTTAGTATCACTTTTTAGCGTCTTTTGAATGATGAATTCAATTATCAAATTGACTGTAGTATGATTATTGATTTAATTAAATGCATCTTGAATTATTAGTTGCTCATTCAATATTTTTTTTAATTATAAAAGCGTGTATATTTCTTTTAAAAATTAGTATGAGAAACTAATTTTTTTTCAATCTATGCATTTTAATAAATATTTTTTAATTTTAGAAAATAACGTTTTATGACCATAAATACTCTATATTGTGGAGTTTTTTTTTAATAAGTATTAAATTAACGGTCGCCCCCTCCCTCACCGAACAAAAAGAGGTGCGGTCAAAATTTCTTAAAAACTAACATTTTGGCCCTCTTAAATGAAAAAGATAGCCGACCACCGGCCAAGAACAATAACACTTGCAATGTATCTTCCCATTCTATACCTAACCACAATATAAACTTAGATCTTTTGTTAAACCACTTTGCATGTTTGTAACCTCTGATAGGGATGTTGTATATTTTCTATAATTGCCTATTTCTTCAATTATCAAGTATATGTATATCAAGTATATACATATATATAGTCACTCAAACATTGACTGTAATAGACACTGGTGACCGTGTGTCTGTGACGAAAGTAGACAAAATGGTCAACGTTGGTCAATATCCTTTTGAATGGTTAGGATGGTTCTGAATAATGGGCATTCTTTTGAATAGCATTTAAAGGCAGGGCTAGTAAAATAAGAGTTCCTACTTTCTATGGCCCTGATTTAAAGGAGCGTGTTTGGCGACTTGGCTGTCAAAAGTTGTCTTCGTTTGAAATTGATTGCTTTTCTTATGAAAGGGGTAAAAGAGGAAGTCGGTTAAGTTAGCTTGTCGAAGGGCACCGTCTTTTATTCAGAGGGATCTTGCCAAGAGGTATCATGGACTAAGTTTAGTAGGCTGCTACTTCGTTGGAAACCCTTTCAGTCCCAATGACAATTTGGCATCATCATTTTTTGGAAACATTTTTCTGATCGTCTCTAGCCATTTATGATATTAAAAAGCTCATCGTTCGATTCTTCAAACTTTTTTCGATTAGAAAATATTTTTTTTAAATCCCAATAGATGTCGGCCCTATTTTTTTTTTTTTTAAATTATGATCAGAAACATGATGATGCCAAATGGCATCACTGGCACTGAAAGGGTTATAACTTTTCTATCGAATCTTTTGAGATGAATAAAGAAATTATATTCTTTTAAACAGAACTCTTTTTAAATAATTTTTTTTAAAGCCTTTCGTAGAAGTTTCATAGAGTTGGTGATAAAATGGAAGTAACCGTGTTAATTCAGTTGATTTGCATTAATTTGAAGATATTCAGGGTTGAAGCGTTTCAGTTATTGTCATGTTTGTTTGGTGGAATTGGCATCGCAAAAGAGCTGCTTTTAACATTCGTATTTACGTTCATACAAGTTTTGTCTATTTTGTTACCATGTACCTCAAACTTCAAAAAATATTTTTATACTAAAAAAGATTATATTCTATACTAGATTATGCAATATTTTACTGTAGATACTGTTGGATAGTATATTGTTTTACTGTTGGATAGTTGTATCCAACTTAACTTGAATACAAATGGAAGTACAAATATGAATACGTTTGCTCTGTTGAGCAAATCCCCAGTTAAACCCTCCCATTCTCTGAAGAACTCGTATTTGATAACACTTTTAGAGATATAATTGGCTGCTGCTTATGAAAGCAATCAGTAACTCTACGATAATTGTTCCTCCTAGTTATTTCAGCTCGAATCACAAGAAGGGAAACCAGTTTTCTTAACTCCATTGGCTAATGGACCTTCGTTTCCGAGCTAGGTAGCGATTATAATAAGTAAGGGTTTATCACATACATACATTAAAATTCGAATATCTCATCGTTATTCTGGATTTGTTCAGAACACCATTTGTGACTAAATTAAAAACTTAAAAATTACTTTTTTTGTTTAGGAGAAATTTCCACTTGTATTCGGTACGTCTTCCGAACACCCCAATTCCTAAATAGACAAAGGAACAAATCATAAATAAAAAAAAAGGTTAAATCGATTTTTTTCACATGAGATAAACGAAGTTTGTGGTTGATTTTTTTTTTAAAATCGGCAGCGACTATTGGACGATGGAAAGAAAAAATAATCGGCCCGTCGGCCGATTTAGTTTTAGAACAATCGGTATAAAAACTTTAGAACATCGGCACAAAAAGCACCATCCCTAAAAATAATGAAACTTAAATTTACATAACCTTCAAGATTTCGTGAATTCCTTTAAAATCCAAAACTTTAAATTTTTTAAAGTCGATTTTCATGTAACTTAATTTGTCCTGCATAAACTTTTCAGGACTGCAGTCTTCATTTGTATATTTTGTTCATTTCGATAAATTAAGCATAAAGCTTATTTACGTTGGGCAAATTTTCTTGGCCCCAATTGTTAATAAACTTAATATCGAGAAAAACACATTCACTTTAACAGTAAATACCAAGAGCTTAAATTAAGGGAAAATAAATGTTTTATGATTTTCAAATTATTAGTACCAAATGAATCTGTTTATCAATAAAATTTCTGTGAGCGAAAAGTATTTTCAACTTCCATCTGATTTACACATATTTCATTGCAATGATGGTAGATAAAATTAAAAAATCTGCTTCATGTTTTAATAACGTAACATTTTGGTCAAATATGAAAAGTCAATGTACCATTAAAGTCAAATATGAAATATTTATTTAAAAAATTAGATTACAATTTTCCCAATTTTAGATAAAACATTAAAAAAATGAGCAATAGGATAGAATATTCACATAAATTAAAAAGAAAAACATAACACCACCAACAAGGCTTTCAGTGCCATAACTTACAAATTTTGCTTAGAATTACTTTTCAAAACTAAAGAACAGGTTTTGTTCTAATGTGATTTGAATGTAAAGATTTTACACTGCTCAAAACAATTAGGGAAGCACTTTTTAATTCCAACTTTAACTTCACTCCCAACTTTTTAATTTTTGTCCTATAAATCTAAAATTTGTTAAATAGGTTCACTATGCATTCGAAATGAAATAGTAAAAACAAGGAGAAAAAATCTTAAGTTTTTAATATTTAAATTTAAAGGGGGGGGGAAATGGGATAATAACTTTTTAATAAATTATAACAATAATTTTTTCAAAACTTTTTTTGTTAAAAATAGTTGAAATATTTTTTAAACATCTAAAAATGCAAGCATGAAAAATTTAGGGTCAATTTATTTTCTAAAACTCTTCTAAAGTGAAATTTATTTTACCATATTTTTCATAATATAAAAAAAATATTAAATTCTTCAAAATACGTTATTCTTCCATCTAACGACGTATCTAACGATACATAAGTGGCAAATTTAACTTAGTCAGAAAAAAATCACAAGCTGATGATTCCCAAAGGAATTATTGGGAGCAAAAGGGTTTAAAACATGTGCTCCCCTAATTGTTTTGAGCAGTGTATATCACAAAAAAAGAGACTTTTTACATTTAAGGTAAGTTTTATAAAAAATATAGTTTGAAAAACTACTATTTAAATTCAATTGAAAACACAATTCAGGTATTTATTTACCTGTACAAAAGTAATTAAGTGACAGTAATTTAGCAATTAAAACATACATTATTAGTCATCCACATTTAGTAATTGAAACATGCATTTTTACTGTAAAAAATCTATAAAATTAATGGTTTAGATTTGGCAGTCAGGTTGACGATTTAAAACAGTAAAATGTTTAAAAAGAAACAATTCATATTAAATAATGATTAGACTTTTTAAAAAAAAATATCCGTAAAAAAACAGGAAATATTGTTCATAACCATTGCATTAGATTCTTATGGAAAAAAAACTATGGCAACTTTCAGTAAAAAATATGGTTTATAACACAATGTAGTTTCTATCTTGTATAAAAAACAGCTACATTCTGTATTAGAGGACCTGGTTTTCAATTAAATGAATTAAAAGCATCAGAGATCAATCATAAAAGACAAATGTAAATTAATGGACATTTAAACAACATAAACTTTAAAAATAAAAATGAAAGAGCCAAACTTAAAAATGGGTCTGTTTCACAATTAAATTAGGTAAATGACACTATTTTAAGCATAAATTCAAAAAATATGACATTAATTACAATTCCAAGCATAAAATATGCATAATATTCAATTATTTCAAGCAGTTAATTGTTCCAAAAATCACATTGCATAAAATCAGTTCCAGCAAGTGATATCACTTGATGCAAAACTATTATGGAATGTTGCATATAAAACATATCGGGCTAGAGGAACTTAAGACGGTTATATACCTTTGAATTCCTTTTTTTTTATGGATAAAATATCACAGAGGCCGCAAGAAGTTCAAGTTGAAAAGCTTAAAAATTAACAAGAAAATTTTATTAGATTTTTTAAAGATTTTTTAAGGATTGCAATTAAAATCTTACCTAAAAATGGCCTTTGACCAAAACACAATAACAAAAAAATTACCAAGATATTTAAATTCTGTAAATAGTATACTAGAATCAAAAATGTGTGGTAAGTCATAAACCACTCTTAGATGCGTCATAAATTTACATGCTCCATGAGCATTTAAATCCATGAATCAGCATAAAATCAATTCCAGCTGATTAAAATAGTTTTTTACTTTCAAATGCAGACAAAATTATTGCAACATACGACTTTGACTAAGGTTCAAAACCTGCATATGCTTTCCGAGGAACATATAAATAAAATGTGAAGCAAAGATTTAAGAGAAAATGTGTTGTGTTAAAGTAAAAACATAAAAATCTTGTTTTGACATCAACATCAAAATGTAAGTTAGATGGGAATTTTAAGAAAATAATTACTCAACATGCTAATTACGCATTTGACTCTTAATGTGTTGATAAACAAATATATTATCCAGATAATATTTTAATGTTTGATTTGCAAGATTTTTTAAGTATTTATACTTGGACTCGCACTTGTCAGGTCAATACTTACTATTCACATTTTGTATTTACACTATACAGAAACACATTGGATTTCTATTAACGTACATTGCCAAACAGAAAAATATTGCATAAGCTAACAATATATGGAACTACAATGTGTTCACCTAAAAAAATATATTTAAAATCTAAAAACTTAAGATACACGAAATTCCCATTCCCAAAATTCCCAACAACAATTAAATTTTTAAAACATTCAATAAAATCATTCATATTTTCTATTAGTAATCTTTGCTAAACACAAAATGTATTTAAACAAAAAAAATACAAGCATAACAGTTTCTATTATAACCACCTGGGAGATACAGATTCATTAAAACATTTTAAAATGATCATTCTCTTTAAATAATGTTAAAAATACAAATTTAAAATTTGTGAAGTCAAAGCAAGTTTACACTTAAAGAAAAATAAGACATCCCTTAAGGGTTTTAAAGGAAAGTCAGTCACCGGTAAAAAAAAAAAAATGTTTTTCAATAATTATTTTTTAAAATTTGTAGCATTCTACAAAAGTTCTTGGTTGAAATAAATTTACTGTGAGCTTGGATCCTGGGATATGTTAGAGAAGAGGTCTTGGATGGGGGTCCTAGGGAGTCTTATTGGTGTGACGGTTTTCAACATGCGCTTGTACTGCAATGTACACTGCCAACAGAGAAGCTGGCCATCCACCTATAAAAGAATTTAAAAAGCTTATGTACTGGATTAAAATTTAATTTTAATTATTAGCTATTGCGTATTTGAACCCTTTCACACCCAAAACGGCCCAGGCTACCGTACAACTAAGGATTCAATAATGATATTCATATACATATTATGGGGAACAAATCCTGCGTAGCAAATGTGTTAAAGCTATTTGTGAAAGTTATATTACACAATGTTAAAAAAATAGTTGTAACATAAGATGAACCATATGATGCATTTTTTGTTTTTCCTTCTTTCTATTTATAAGGACTAAATTACACTGACCAACATTGAAATTTTGTTAAATGAATATGATTAACTATTTTAGTCATAAAATGTTTTGAAACTGAATACTGCATCAATAAATCCTCAATAATATCTATTTTCCCTAGAACAGTGAAAAATATAACATCAGTCTTTTAAATGGGTCTTAGAAGTACAATCAGGGCTTAACAATTTGGTAACTAAAGATAAATTATTGTGAAGGTTTAAATTTGTCAACTTTGATGTTCTAAAACCATACAATTCAACAAAAAAAACAACCCCTTGCCCCCCCCCCCTTCTCTAAATGAACAGTGAAAAGTAAAATAGCAATGTAAGTGATACGTACTAGTACCGTCAATCGATAAGGGTTAATGAGAAATTGAAGAGATTTGAATTCAAACTTGCTAATTTCATCCATTTTCTTTAAACAATGCTTAAGGGGGGATCAGAGTTAGCGGCAGCAAAAATGACAAATTCTTAGTATTGATTTCAAAAGACTCTAAATCATTTAAAAATTATGGTACAATAAAAAAAAATTGTACCAAATTATAAATTGTACTTTTATTATTCTATTTACACCTAAGAATCTTATTTTTAAAAATTATTAATTTTAAAAAAAGATATCTTTTGAAACATACAATTACAAATTTTCAAAAATAAAAGTATTTTTTCGGTAAACTTTTCTCCAAATCTCTTAAATATTTCTTAATAATTTCGTTTGTGTGTTATAAAACCATTTAAGATCTAATTAAGTCATCTATTTTTTTTTGTCTGCAATAATTTTTAGAACATAATGTTTTAAAATAAAATTTACATTCATAAACATTCTGATTTTCAACAAAGAAAAGTGTAAAATAATAAAATATTTTTTAAAATTTGTAAGACTAAATTAAGTGACTTAAATAGATCTAAAATGGTTAATGTAACACACCAAAAAAAAATTATTAAAAAATATTCAATAGATTTGGAGAAAAGTGTACCTAAGTGTTGAAAATTATAGTTTTGAGCAAAACCGCGAAAAACAAATACAGTCGATCCTGTTAACACAAACTCGAAATGACCACCGAAACATTTCTTGTTAACCGAATTTCATGTAAATCGTCAGGAATTTTTTTTACATTGAGCCAGTGAATAGTTTTCAAATATCAACACAAAAAAAATTCATATTTTATAATGTAATACATAAATAATACAAGCATACAATTAGTAATTCAAAGGAGGCGTGGCACATTTGTTTATTTTTATAATTTTAATTTTTTTATAAGAAATAATTAACAAATTAACCAATCGATACAAAATTGGTCTTATTCGATAGATTGGGATTCCATCTATCAGAAAATACTGGTTTCCAAAATTCGATTTTTTTGGTTTTTGTTAACTATGATCCCCCCTTAACTAAATGTATTTAACCATTTAATTCTGTTTGCATGTTGAATCTAAACAAAATATTGCCATGCTTTAAAATTAAACTCAACGGCAGCACAGGCCAATTGACAAATGACAGTGAATGCGCCCTCTAGAAGGGAGAGTGTAGGCTTTATAGCCCATTACCCAGCTCGCTGGAAGAGACAGTCACAAGAGACACACAAAGAAGGACAACATAAACACATAGACAGATAACAACATTTATTGACAAACACAAACATCCATGCCTTTACCGGGATTCGAACCCAAGCCCAGCAGCTACAAAGGCTAATACGCTAACCACTGCGCTGATTGGCCGGCACGCTAGTTAAACAGGTCATCAAGATATACCAATATAGCACATGAAAACTTGTTTGTTAATTGAAGTTAAAATAAATACTGACGAAATTCAGTTTTAAATTTGTAACTGTACTATGATAATGAGGTATTTAAATATCTTGTATATCAGGTTCATGACGTCACATCACATTTTAGATTCAGAGTTATTAGTTTTGAAAAGTGATGCAAAAAACAAACAAATTGAAAGTAAATAATGCATGTAGAAAGTGTATACCTTTTTTCGAGTGTCACCTTTTCTATCAAAGGCACACTTTAGCTTGCACTGGTCGCAAGGTGCAGGAGGGCCATATTTTTTTTCGGCGTTGGTGCATTTCTTGCACTTTTGACCAATGAACGCTGCTTGGAAGCTGCAGTAATCGCAGTATTTTGGCTAAAAGCAGAAAGAGCAGTTCAGATAATGATTATTTATATAAGCATCTTAAAAATCACATTTAATTGAATGGATGTTTTGTTTAATGTGCCTTTTTACAACTTAATTTTAAACTTTAAGAACTGAAATGGTATGATAAAATATCTCAAAATCACTTTTCAGCCTTTGATTGTAGGTATCAAACATTCACCGGTATAAACAATTGTGTAGTGGGAACATCAAACATGCACTCTCAAAACAAAAGAGTGAAATCCACTCCAGATGGAGAAGTGCATTATCGACACTGGAAAGGAGTGAATATTATCTCAGACCGAGTTAAAATCACTCGTTTGGAGTGATCCTGTTGGAGGTTTAACACACAAAGGATCCACTCCTTTCGGGGAAGTGCATTTTCTAGACTGGATTAGTGAAAATTAACTGAGTTAAAATTGCTCGTTCGTTTTAAGAGTGTGATTTCGAATTTTTTTTCCCCAATTGGGCTGCTTTATTGGCGGCTAAGCCTTTGTAGACTCTACATATTTCCCAGAACTGAGAGCCATTATTTTGTGACCTGTCTGGAAAATTCTCGCTACCAATTTTGACATTCAGATTACAATGAATCTTGATTTCTTCCGATTTCGAAGTAAAAAAGTGTTTTCAGCATTACATATTAAAGGTATTTTGAATACATTTTTTTAAGAATAGACTATAAATTATAAAGAAATTGATAAAGCATGTTTGTGCATTCATAGAACAAAAGATGAATTTTTTCAGCTTAAGACCTCAACTTCCATTAAAATTGATATACATATTCAACAAATGATAAAATTGTAATTAAAACAAAACTCCCCGCAAAACACTTTAAAATGTATATTGTTTGAAAACAGTATTCACATAATGTATATATGTATAGGATTTTGCTTGGGTTTCAGAGGGATAAGACCAATCGCACCACACTAAAGTGGCTTTTGCCCAAACTTTGCATGAAGTTATACTGGGTACTCTTCTTATCAAAATACTAGCAGTATGGTCCCGCCTTACTGGGAACCTATTAACTTCGCATTGCTTCCTTTTAGAGGCATGCTTACTTGTAAAAATACAATCAAAACAAAATTAAATTCGTGTTTGCCCATGCACACTTAAAAAAAGCAAACACTAATAGAGGATGAAGCAGCTTTAGGGCGAGCGCATATCTCAACCAAACTCAAACTAATAGAGGATGGCGTCAAGCCCCCGTTTCGGCTCGGTCCATGTATTTTCAAGCCCTGTTATGGTTCCTCAATCCCACATGGATGTTTTTTTAAACTAATTATATTAATTAAAAATCACAAACAAATATAAAAAACTAAACATCAGGTGCACACGTAGGTATTAAAAGGAATCTATATTAAAAATTTCGAATTTTTTTAGAGCAGTCTAAGTAGGTCTTTTGTGATCCACAGACAGACTCTTATTATAGAATAGATCCATCCACAGAACCTCACTACTCGATACAGAGTTGACCATATGCGGTCAATAGGCCAGCCAGGTTACACAACCATAGTGATGTTAAAAGGCTCATGCACTTATAACAACTAGGGGTAAATAGGTGATTAAAATGCTCAGGTTTGTACACATTTCTGAGAAAAATGCAAATATTTCTACAAAAAATCGATTTTTTGTAAACAAAGTCCTACCTGATAATACATATAAATTTATATTTGATAAACTATATTCATAATTTTAATTGAATGGAAATGAGTTTAAAGGATTTAACTCGTACCAAGTTTCCTTATCTAAGTTCCTTGCAGACATTAGGACATTTTAAAAGTTAAACTATACAGTAGACGCCGCTTAATGTGATCACGGTTAATGTTATCAATCGTTTAATGTTATCAAAATCGTTTAGTCCCGTCCGCTTATATCAAAATACATTGAAAAATCATCGTTTATTGTAATCAAATGTTCGTTTATTGTTATCAGTTTATTGTCAGTGATGAAAGAAATGGAAGACGTTTTCAATCCCGGCCCGCGATACGAATGCTGAGCATTTTGAAGCATGGATGGAGATCGACTAGAAGGTTGCGACTTCTACTCCTTTAGCTGATGAGGACATTTGCGAAGCCGTATGTGTCAAAGATCAGGCTTCGTCACAAGATTCTGATGCCGATGATGAACCCAAAAGTGCTATCGAGGACAAAATTCCGACGCCTGCTCAGATGAGGGAGGCACTTCGAATCTTACGTCTAGGTGTGCAAAACAAAGCCGACTCGGAACACTTTCATAAACATTACGATTATGAGAGATTCGTAAATGACTTGCTTCAAAGGAATGTTAAACAATTGATGATTTCTTTTTCAGTTAATAATTAGCCTTTTGTATTTTGTATTGTTTTCTGCAGTTCATCATTAAATATGTAATATAAAACTAGTAATTATTTTTCTTTGGTGTGAATTAATTTCTATTAAATACTATAGAGTTTTACGGCAACAACTTCTAATTTCAAATTAATTTTTATTTTAATACGTATGTAAAAAAAAATCATTTTTTAGTTAAATTTTTTTTTTCGTGTATTGTAATCAATCGGTTATTGTTATCAAATCACGTTCGTCCCGATGTGATCACATTAAGCGGCGTCTAATGTAGTTTTAAGCATGATTTGAAGAAAATAACGATACATACTTTTCCAAACAATTGGTTATATCTTTGGCAAGATCCGCACATAATTTTTCGGCCGTAAGTGCTGGAAAACAATGAAATTTAACTACCATTTGAAAAACACAACTTTCATTTCCCATTACAAAAGTATTCCATGTGTAATTTATGAGTTATTATCTGCAGTAAACTTTTAGTGAAAGCTGGAATTTCTATTTCAAATCCATTCAATCGTGTACTTTAAATGCCTATAACCAAAACTCTTGTCAGCACTTTTCTACAAAAATTTCTGTAATACCCAAGTACAAAACTGTTTCACAATGACAAATTTAGTACAATTTATTGACAATATTTTTTATGTACAAATAAAATGATCGTTGATCAAAATGATGACATCCCATGATGACATTTTTGAATAAGTTTTAAGCTATTGTAACTTCTTTTAAGATATTTTTATCATAATTTGCACAATGCATAATTATTTTGAAAATAAGTGCTCAGAAATACAATAAATCTTAAAATTTCTTACCCATCCTGAAATTGCTCCCTGCAATATAGGCATTTGTTGAGCCTCTTAGCTCTGCAGGTCTAAGGAGATAAGAATTATAGAAAGTCTTATATTGTTTTAAACACTAAAAGATAAAAGGATATACTATAAAATAAAAACTGCATTGTACAAAAACATTTCTATAATAAAAGTAATGTGCCATTGAGGCTTTTTATCTTTTCTCTTGTATTGTTACTGAAATTATACCTATAAATAGTTTAATATAAAAACAAATCATGACAGAAACACATAAATAAAGACAAATTTTTAGGAATTTTTGCAAACCTATGGGCATGATAATGGTCTGCCTAAAAAATATCACATTTCCCCAAACTTTTTGCCCCCCCCCCCTTTCGTCATCTGTCACAAAGTGTCATACTTCAACATACCTCCCCCCTCCCCCAATCTCACATTTTCCCAAAAATATTCAAATAGTACAACAGTAATTTTATTACGTATGCATACAGCATGGTCAAACCCTAATTGTTATACTAAATTTAGTGTGAATAAATTGCAATTGGCAATTTATTATGTGCTTTTTTTTGAAAAGTTGTACAATTTTGATTTAACATGAAACCTATGATTTAATAATTTGAAGGATCAACATGCGATCGACAAGTTTTTTGTTTGTTTTAGTAATATTTAAGTTGATTTTAAGTTATGTGATTTTAGTACTGTATAGGTACGTTAAGAAACGTCACGATAGTTCGTTACGAAATGCAATAGCTTACTTTGCATAATTGCATCCTTCTGGAAAGCTCTTCCAAGGCACATTGACGACAGCAATTTGTACAGGCGTATATTTTTAGGCTGGGCGAATTCATTCATTAAAAACAAGATGGTAAAAAAAAACTTGGTATATTTTTAAATATATCGTCAAATAAAAATAATATTACGAATATGATGTGTAGCTTAGATTGGTTGGTTTGATATAGCTGGGAAGTCTTGTTTATTTTTTTTAATTATCAACAAATGCAAGGTTACAGTTACTATTGTTTAAACGCTTAATTTATTCGCGTTTTGTTGTGCAGCATTTAATCACGTATTGTTTTTGTTTGGTTTTGATGGAATTTACGGTCACCAGAGCACACGGGGGTTATTGGCGAAGAGCCTCGTTTTTCAGAGCTGCTGCCTGAAACTACGGAACACTACGGAACTTTATCGCGACATCATACGCGGAGTCTGACATTCGAACCACGGCAGATTTAACGTACACCAGTTTCATATGCACAGCGTTAATGGCAAGATTTGTTTGCATGGTATATTTCAATACGCTGCTTCTTAAGAAGGCAACTACAGTCAAAACTGGATCGGAAAAAAAACCCCTCAAAGTTGAAATCTACATTACTATCGAGTGAAAAGTTCACATTATGGTAGACTAACCAGTGAATGACAATGAACGTTTAAGGCGCTGCGTTCGCCAGTGAATGAACACCAGGACATAATGACCAGGACAACCAACCATGTCAGATAGCTTCCTACTACATGGGAGGAAGTCAGTGTTGCCTATCCATCTAGTGGAATGATTTTCAATCCTTATTTCTTAATTATATTTACCAAATGTTCATTTACTGAGGCCTGTTCACTCACTGGTCAGTTTACCCTATTTTAAAACTAACTAATAATTCTAACTCACTGCCAGAGATAATGTGCGTTAGTACGTTATAACTATACTTGTATTGTTGATGCACAATAGTGATTTTAGACAATATACATTTTTCATTTACATAAAAAAAATTAGCACAGGAAATATTAAAATCACCAATATACTGTAACATCGAATTCGGACAAAGGAAGCAAGAATGTTTTGTTGGATTTTTTTCGAAATCAAATGTTTTATTCATACCTTTTTTAACATTACGAGACCATACCTTTTTCAACATTACTTTTTTTTTTTACACATACCTTTTAAACAGAACGAGACCAGCTGCCGAAGTTTCTTTTTTCTTAATTGTTGATTTTATCCGTAACTACTAAAAGCGTTCGAAACTTTATTTCCATGTTACACCAAAAAAATCTATATTGTACCTCCTTTAACACAAAATGATTCCATTTCTAGAAGTACACGTGTTCCGGTAATACGCAGAATAATCCTTCTTACAAATCTCTCTTGACAGCAAATTTATTAGTCTTAAATAAACCATTGTAACACTGGAAAGGATTGCGATCTTTCTTTATATAGGCCCATAAATCCATCCGGCGCCCGTTCTAAATTAAATGTATTCCCGAAGCAGTACCACACGCGGCCTTCCTAGAATAATAGAAAAAAATGAATAATTTATTGCCATCTCATTACATATATGGACCCTTTTTCTACGAACTTTAATTGCGTAATAGGAATGTATTTATGCATACGATGAAACAATTCTCTTCGATTTCTGATGTAACTCATTAATTTATGAGGATCGTTCGCAGAAAGAGAGATAGCAGATTGAAGAATGATGCGAAATTAATGTTTTTTTGTGAATGAATAACTGGTATCTTTATGAGAGCATAATATAAAATGTTATAGTTTTTTTTCGTGGATAGTTGTTAGATAGTTCACTGTTGCAAGGCCTCCATCGGTAACTTGAGGCCCATTCTTAGATTTTGTGACTTTTTTTAAAAAAAAGTCTTCAAGATAAATATATAATTAAAAATATATCCGTAAAAATCTTTTAATTAAAAACAATTCAGATTTAAGTAGAAAGATATTTAGATTCAAGTAAATAAGCACTGCTTCTCCGTGGTCATTCGTAAAAAAATAAAAATAACGTGGTTGCAAATAAACTGGTCGCAAAATCATGGTTGCAAACCTTGGTTCAGTATGTTTATCTAAAAAAAAACAAGGGTTGCTAAAATTGGCGAATTTCACTTGAACCACGACATTAAAAAGTTTTTCGAATTTTTCGTTGCCATGGGTTGCCGTAAAACGAAATTGGCTGGGTTGCAAGATTGGCGACTTCATTGCTGGAATTGTAACTTAAGCCGGAATTTACACCACATCTTTCTTTAACATGTCATCATTACATATTATATGAGCTATTTATTGGCGGGATTTTATTTGCAGAGCACTATTCTGTCATATGGATGGTTAAGGCTATGACAGAACCTCTGAAGGTATTCACAGTGACATGCCATAACCCACAGCGCCAATTTTACGTGTTACGCGCCCTTAACCGCCATGTTGACAAGAGCGAATGGGTCGTACGAGCAGGAGTGGAGCCAACTGCGCGGCAAACTTCCGGTTGAGCGGAACGCTTCTCAACCAAGCGAAACCTCTATCACGTCGTATTTACCCTTCAGCGATAACGAAAGGGAGTTACTATTTCTGTTGGGGAACCTTTACATATTACATATTTCCTAGATGGAAAATAGCACAGAATTGTGGTATGTATTTGTAAAAGCAATACGGGATTTTTAGTTTATTTCTACTTATAAAGTTTATATAAGGGACCGCTGACGTATTAAAATGAGTAGCTACTTAGAAAAATCCGTTGGAACATCAGATTCCACTACTCAAAATCATTATTCGATTTTTTTTATCTTATGATTAAATATATAGGAAGTTCTACCATAATTTTTAATTTCTGGTATAAAAATTGCGAATTTTTTCTTCTTTTCAAATTCACTTAAAATGTGTGAAAAAATGCTTATTAGGGTACTAGAATAACAAAAACAAGTTCAGAAAGGCTCATTTGTAAAAAAAAAGTTTAAAAAAACGATATCAAAGAAGCCGGTTTTAATCGGCCTTTACGAAAATAACTAATTCTCAATGAAACCAAAGTAAAAAAAAAAAAAAAAAAGCACCGGTTTGTCGTAAAACCGATTTCGGTGTTTTTGGAGTTCGTTTAAAATACCGTTTGATAATTATGTAACAGTCGGTTAGTATAATAAGAAAAAATGAAAACGAAATTTTAATTATTTTTCCATAAGTTATGCCCAAGGATCATAAAAGTAAAAATTAAGGTAGAATTGCCCATACGCCATATTTTCATTCTCATGAAATGAATGAAAATCACTCCTAATTTTTTTTTTTTAATTATCATATCTTACACATTGATAAAGAATGCCTTTTACGATATTACCTTTTTTGTCTGGCCTCCCTAAACAGTAGAATATCAAAAACAGACATGGTGATGAAATATTATTGTAAAAAATTATATTTGAGAAAGTCACGAGTGTTACCATTACATTTGGGAACATTCAATTTTATTCACAAATATAATTAAATAGCATAGATCCACTAAAACTTAGAAGCATCGCCAAAGCTTTCAAGCGTACACAAAAAGGGAAAGTATTACCGAAGAAAAATGATTAATCCCTTTTCTGGCTGCTGGCAGTCACTTAACTAAATCAAACACGATTGCAATGAATGTGAATGACGTCATAATTAAATTGATTTATTATTCCAAGAACGCGAATCAAAAAAGTTACTTCTACTTGTCTTCAGAAACATTCAGACTCTAGACTACGTTGATCAACAATTCAATTATTTTGTAAAACATTTTATTCTAAAAAGAATGCCTCCCAAAATGAATCAAGGTTAGTTTTTCTTTTTCTTTTTATAATTTTTTATAGTCTGGCTGTCACTTCTTAGCTAGACAAATGTTTTAAGAATTATTCTACTTTGAAAACAGGTATGGGAACAGGCACGAAAACAAGGGTTAGGAATGCCAATCCAATGGCGTTTTGCAAACAACTCTTGCCTAAACCTTCCTTACCCTTTTTCAAAGTGGACTGTTTCACAATCAAAATAATTGAGATGCTAAGAAATGGCAGACACACTATTATTATGCTATTCCTTGTTCTTTTTTTCTTTTACTTACGTTTACTTACGTTACTTACGTTTACATACTTTTTTTTGCCATTTTCATACATAAAGCTACATAACTGTTTTTATTTAATTGATAGCTCAATATCCATAGCAACTTTTATTAATTGTGGGAAAATTATGTGAACTTTTGAAAAAAATCCAAGGAGAGTACTATGTCCTATGACTAGACATGGATTTATGACGCGTGTTATTTTACTTGATGTAATGACACTTCTTTTTTGACCTCAAGAGTTTTTTTTATGAACAAATTTTTTGACTTATGCATTGGTCCAACCTTCTCTACAAGTTTTTGTATTTGTAACCAATTTCCCTTGTTGAAGAGTTTATTATTGTATATATTGTTTATTATAAGTTGACTTTTATTGAAACATAAATGATAATTAATCTGGTTAGATTCTAATAAGAAACTATTTTTTTTGTTTATGTTCATCAACACTATTCTATGTGGAGACATTAATTACAAATCAATAATTCCTACAGTTAAGAAATTAGTTACATTTATTTACTCACTTCCATTACAAATTAAACAATCTTACTTCGTCAAATTATGTATTTTTTGCACAAGATTTTGTAAAAAAAATATACTTAACTTAATTTTTCCGAAAAAGGAATAACTAGTTATGTTTAGAGGAGTTAATAAATATGTTATTTGACACAAAGAAGCTAAACTTTTTCAAGAATGTCACCTAGCAAGTTCTTTCGCTAAAGCTCATCAATTCTTAATCCTTTCAGTCCCAAAAATTTACTACACTACAGAAACATCTGATATTCACAAAATAAGCTTATTTTAGGTCAAATATACGAATTCCATAAGAAAAAAAATTCATTTAAATTTTTTATATGGTTTTTGAAACAATGCCAAAAAATTTTAACTGTGGAAAACAACAAAATAAAAATGTATACATGACCTAAAAACACTTCGAGTTATATATTTTAAGGTATCTGACCATATTATTAAAAAAAAATTAGTAATTATTTCAACCGAAATAGTTTTAATTGTGTTTTAAATTTGTGGAACTGAAGTGAACTTATCAAAAATCAGGAGAAACGCTTGTTGACTATTTTCTAAATAAAAAAAATAGTAGTTCTGACTTCTATTGAGATTAATGTAAAATATTGTCTGATAGAACAAAGTGTGAAGAATCGAATGATGTGTGTTTGGATGTCATAACGGGACATAAAAATTTTGAAAAAAATATTGAAAGTGATGATGCCAAATGGCATCACTGGGACTGAAAGGGTTAACATGCGACATTTTGAAGCTTTTCAAAATGAAATATATATACTAACTGAACTGGACATGTTTCAGTTGTTTCTTCTTTCTATTCCCCTCCCCCCCTCCCCCTCACAAGTTATCACTAATAGACTTCAAATAATTTCACTGTGTTTGAAGACTTGTGATTGTACTCGTGTTGATTTTTATTGGGTAGGACTCCTATCCCTAAAAGTTTCCCTGGAAGCAAATTTCATGGAGAGGTGAGGTATTGGGTTACTATTGATTAAGCTAGATATTCTTAACCCTTTCAGTCCCAGTGATGCCATTTGGCATCATCACTTTCAATATTTTTTCAAAATGTTTATGTCCCATTATGACATCCAAACACACATCATTCGATTCTTCACACTTTGTTCATTAGACAATATTTTACATTAATCTCAATAGAAGTCAGAACTACTATTTTTTTTATTCAGAAAATAGCCAACAAGGGTTTCACCTGATTTTTGATAAGTTCACTTCAGTTCCACATATTTAAAACACAATTTAAACAATATCGGTTAAAATAATTGCTACATTTTTTAATAATATGGTCAGATACCTTAAAATATATAACTCGAAGTGTTTTTAGGTATATATATATTTTTATTTTGTTGTTTTCCACAGTTAAAAATTTTAGGCATTATTTCAAAAACCATATAAAAAATTAAAATGATTTTTTTTCTCATGGAACTCGTATATTTGACCTAAAATAAGCTTATTTTGTGAATATCAGAAGTTTCTGTAGTGTAGTAAAATTTTGGGACTGAAAGGGTTAAAGAGGAATAATTGATTCTAGATCAGGTTAAAATACTAAATGCTTACTTAACCTCTTTGGGCCTCACTGGTGCCATAAGGCATCCAGCCTACTCCACCAAGCGTCACGATTCTTAGTGCGGGCTTTGGCGTGCTCCAAACCCGATAATCTTAAATTCGTTAAGTTTTTTTGTAATTGTCTGTGCCATGTTATTACGAGTCTTTCATCAGGAGCCCAAGTGAACAAGATGTTTGGTAGCTTCACCCTAGGCATCCTTAGTACATGGCCAGTCCATCTTCTTCTCTTGGAAACTTTTTCAATTGTGGAGATGTTAGCTTGTTTGTTTTATTATCTCCTCACCTGTTAGAATAAACATAGTTTTAATACAATAATGATAGACTTCTAATCTCATATTACAATGTAGTTGTCCAACTTGTACTTTCAAAAATAAGTGTAAAGTTGTAGATTTGTATTTGTTTTTTAAGCATGTTGTATTTTGCAGGAGAAAAGGGTGAGAAGGAGCCCGAGGAGCAAAGCCCTCCTGTCTCGGGTTCCCCTCCAGCCGCCCGGACGAATGCTGCTGTCCCAGCCGTCGCTCCCACAAGAAGATTGGGAGACCATCTGCGTACAGCGAGAAACTTCGCAAGCCAAGTAGCCCTTCCAGCTGCCCCTGAAACTACCAGTGACGAACCCTTGCTGGAAGAAGGCTCCAGCTCCGCGTCCAGCGCGGAAACCAGCCAGGAGTTACCGGTGGATAGAAGCCGCGGTCCATTTAAAAAGTTCCGCAACTGGCTTAAGTCGCTGAAGGACAAGGAGGAATAGGTAAATGCCCTCTTAAATTGTTTTAAAGTTGATTTTCAACAATTGAATATCACAATGTTATTTGAAGGTTAATTGTGTAGAATGTAAGCTTCTAATTTTTTTCAAGAAATTTTGTATTCTACTTTGGAGTCATATTGCCTTTGTATCCTGTGAACTTATTCATAAAACATGTTGGTAATGCACCCTACCTTAAAATAATCTCATAAAATTAAAAAAAAACTACTGATATCCACCAAAAAAAAAAAACTTTGGAAAAGTTTAAAAAAAAAAAATAACGCCAATCTAAAACAAAAAGGGTCCTTTAATTTTATAACAAAAAACAAATCATTATGAAAGTTGTGGCAAAAAAATAGCTGCAAAGTAAAAAGAATGCCAATCTCTTATTTAAAACTTCTTGTTCATAATAAATAGTATAATTTGAGTTTTCGCTGCCATATGAAACATTTGCGCTGTTTGAGGTTGGTGCCCATCTTAATCCCCTAAAAAAAAATTAAATCACACAAATGAATTTGAATAACTAAATCAAAATAACAAAGGATACTTAAAAAAACTAACAACTGTATATTCTCAATGCTCTTCATTTATATAAAGGTATAGAGGGTGATTAATATGGGGCACCAACCTCAAACAGTGCAAATGTTTTTAAGGCAGCAAAACTCAAATTATTCTATGTATTTTGAACAAGTTTAAAAAAAAAAAAAGATTGGTATTTTTTTATTTCACCGCTTTTTTTGCCACATCTTTCATAATGATTTGTTTTTTGTTATAAAAGTAAAGGACCCTTTTTTTAAGATTGGCGTTTTTTACTTTTCCACAATTTTTATTGGTGGATTGATAATTTAGAAATTTTTTAAACTTTGAATAACAAGCTTTCTATATTTAAGCTACTGGGTATAGATGGGTTAATTAACTTCAAAGAAATATCTACCAATATTATACCGCTACCAGTGTTAGACCAATATTTAATATTCAAGTATATCGTCACTTAAGTTCTGTCCCACATGTGCTATCGTACTTAGCAAAATGGTAGAAATTTACCGAGCGGTAACACTTGACGAACTTTCCGAAATCGCGCCAAAAGTTGGCCAAAACCCCATCCGAATCCCCTTGAATTATCGTCCATTAGTCACACGAGGGAGAGCTGAAAAACTTGTTTGCTCATTTAACACCGGCTGTTCGGAAATTCTTGTAAAAAAAATCAGTATGTATACTCTTTCTGCTCTCCCTCGTTTAGCTCTATTGCAGCGATAATTCAAACCTATCCTAACCTTTCCTATCATTTCGGTTGGGTTTTCAGCCGACTTTTGGCGCTATTTTGTAAAGTTTGCCAAGGGTTACCGTCCAGTAAATTTCTACCGTTTTGCAAAGTTAGATAGCATATGTGGGAACTTAAGTGACGATATGCATATTATGCTCTAAATTAAGTATTTTCTTTAAGCTACATGTTAATATCTAATAATATTTTGAATTTTCTTTTTCAGAAGCATCTCAGCAATTGCCATGCAGATTTCCGCAATTTTTAATAAAAATATCTTAGTAATTTAGTTCCTGTTTTTTTTTTTTAGAAAATATGTATGTGCATGTAATGCATGGTTCTAATATTTTTAAAAATTGTGAATCTATGTTTTATTTTGTATTTAATTACCTTTTTTCAAGTATTTTTATTCAGATTGAAGTAAATAGATTTAAAAACTGCATTGATTAGTATGCCATTGTGTTTATTGGAACAGTTTAAAATTAGTTAAAGAGAAATTTTAACTTAAACATTTTTTTATAAAAGATATTTATTAAGTAAAATTGTAAGTTATCTGCAACAGCACTAATAAAAAATTGCTCACCTTAGTATTTTTGGTTTTTATTAAGAAGTTATAATATACTTGCTTTATAAACCTAGTGTTGCATGTGTGTACCCTTAAGAACAATTGTTTTTTTTTATGTAGGATTTATTTTATACCAATTGATCCCTTTGAAACTATGGTTAGCACTCAAGTGGTATTTTATAATATCCCCCCATTCTAATATCAGCATTAATTAAAAAAAAATCTAATTGTATCCAGACCCTTTTAGAAGTTAGAGGGCTTTCCCTTAGACCCTGTTTAAATTAACAGAATAACTAATATAATGGTAAGTTTCTATATTTGCCCTCTTATACCCAAAAATGCCCATAATGTGGTTAACATTCCACTCAATATTCAACCACTCGACAAGGCTGGCGAACCCAGTCGGTAAAAGCATTTGCCTCGCATGCGATAGGGCCCAGATTTGGGTCCAGGCATCGTTAAAATATCTGCCAACTCAGCACACTAGGGTGTATAAAAAAACCCAAATTTTTGATATCAAATTTGTAACAGTGCGGAAAAGTTGCCTTATGTTATTGTTAGTATATGTGCAAAATTCTGAGTTAATATCTTCAGTTGCCTCTGAGACCATTAATTATGCAAAATTCGCTAATTTCATTTTTTTTCTTAAATATTATGAAATTGGAATCTTTAATTTTAATTGTGCAGAAAAGTTACCTTATACTATTGTTAGTATGTGTGCAAAATTTTGTTGATCTGAGTTAATATCTTTAGTTGCCTCTTGAGACCATTAATTATGCAAAATTCGCTAATTTTTTTTTGTTTTTTCAATATATTTTTTAATAAAATTAAGAAATTGAATTTTTAAGTCTTACCAGTGCCGAATGATTGCCATATTACTCCTTAGATCGTGTGCAAATTTTTATTGATGTTGATTAATTTCTTCAGTGGCCTTTAGGGGCGCTTATCTGGCCAAATTCCAGATAAGCAGCCCCTAAAGGCAACTGAAGAAATTAATCAACATCAATTAAAATTTGCACACGCTCTAAGTAGTAATATGGCAATAAATTGGCTCTGGTAAAACTTAGAAATTCAATTTATTAATTTTTTTAAAAATATATATTGAAAAAACGATAAAATTAGCGAATTTTGCATAATTAATGGTCCCAAGAGGCAACTAAAGATATTAACTCAGATCAACAAAATTTTGCACACATACTAACAATAGTATAAGGTAACTTTTCTGCACAATTAAAATTAAAGATTCCAATTTCATAATTAAGAAAAAAAATGAAATTAGCGAATTTTGCATAATTAATGGTCTCAGAGGCAACTGAAGATATTAACTCAGATCAATAAAATTTTGCACATATATATACTAACAATAACATAAGGCAACTTTACCGCACTATTACAAATTTGATATCAAAAATTTGGTTTTTTCGATACACCCTACTGCACACGATGTAAAAGTTGTATTGGGTGTCTACTCAGGTGTCAAAGTTAATAGTACCAAAGGAGGATCAAGTATGCTTGGAAGCTAAACACCTGGGTTCCATTTGAGGTTGACAACATGGCAGGGACACATGCTTCACAACCCAGAGCCCTTGGCCAGGGAAGCTGAAATAATCACAACAGGAATTAGACTGTTATGGGCTGTCAAGTAACTCCAATTATCCTAATTATTATTGGACTTTGATTAACATTGGGCCAAGTCCTGCTGTGCCAATTCAGCAATCCTGGCCAAGGGCTCTGGGGTGCACAGCACTTGTGTCAGCAATGTGGTCTACTTCACATGAAACCCCCGTTTTTAGTTCCCAAGCATGCTTGGTCCCCCTTTGGTACTATAAACTTTAAAAAAAGTTAATTAAATCCAAATAAATTAATTCATTGAAAAACATACAAAAAAAGTTTATGAAAAAAAAACACCAAGAAAGAAGAGGTTTTAGGTTTTGTACTCAATCATTCTTAGAGACAATAAATTTTATCAAGGATTATAATCTGGCCAACAAACTGAAGGGTCTATGTTAATTCAAATGAAAAAAAAAAAATTCTAAGCCACATTCCTTAGGCTGTTTGAATAATTTTTACATTTTTTAAATATGAAAACGGGCGTTTGCTTTCAAGGCTCTATAATCCCACTTTTTAAAATAGGTTCAGACATTTCTTATAAAAAATTTTACAAAAAAAAAAATTCAATCCAATTTCATAAAGTGGTATTCTGGAGCCCTGTAAAATACAACAGGTTACCCCACTACATTTATCATATTAAGGGGTCATAGGAGTCTTAGAAATGTGCAAAGAAGGTACTACAAAGCATAGTTTGATCTTTCATGTAATTTGTTAACTACTCAATATACAAGTATAATTTTTTTATATATAATTCTACAAGATTTATTTATTATAAAACAAATGTTAAAATTTATGAAACTTAAGCCAAAACTAAAATAAATGATCTTAAACATAAAGCTATTTGAACACATTGGGATTAGGCTTGCGCGACAAATTTTGAGGTCAAAATTGAAAAAAAGACCAAGAAAATAACTTTAAATTGTACAAATATGTACAAACAAAGACTTATACCTAAATTCTCAGCTCAATTTTAATTGAAAAATATTTAAAAAAAATTAAAATCAAAATTTAAAAAATTTTATTAATTTTTTTAGAAAAAAGTTCTTAAAATAATTTCCAATTAAAATTGAGCTGAGAATTTAGGTATAAGTCTTTGTTTGTACAATATAAAGTCATTTTCTTGGTCATTTTTTCAATTTTGACCTCAAAATTTGCCGCGCAAGCCTAATCCCAATGTGTTCAAATAGCTTATGTTAAGTATCAGTTATTTTAGTTTTGGCTAAAGTTTCATAAATTTTAAAATTTGTTTTACAATAAATAAATCTTGTAGAATTACATATAAAAAATTATACTTGTATATTGAGTCATTAAAAAATTACATGAAAGATCAAACTATACTTTGTAGTACCTTCTTTGCACATTTTTAAGACTCCTATGGCCCCTTAAAAAAAAACATTTGTAAAAATATGCAATACAGCCAGAATATAATGTGGCTTAGATTTTTTGTGTGTCCAGCTTTATAAACACAGAAACACATGTTAGGACCCCTAAAGGACCATATAACTGGGACCTTCCATTCAACTTTAGTGATAAATATATTTTAATGGAAATTCACTTACCAAATTTTTGGGTTGAACGTTTCCAGCTGTTTATTTCTGTGCAGGTCTTACCAAAGGTCACTCCACAGACAATAATCGTAAACA
The DNA here is from genome assembly GCA_023701765.1 of Hylyphantes graminicola. NCBI lineage: Eukaryota > Metazoa > Arthropoda > Arachnida > Araneae > Linyphiidae > Hylyphantes > Hylyphantes graminicola. The sequence continues at coordinate 10,425,963 of CM043122.1, forward strand.
GACAGTCCAATCGGAATTTTTTTTGAGAGAGTGACGTCACCAGCCATCCAGCGGATTAATTTCGAACTAATGATGACGTCACTGGTTAAAACTGCGCGCGACTCCAAGGTGCGCGCGCAACTTGTACTAATTATGCTCAAACTTGGATAAATGAATGCGCGCTTGCGCGCTACTTTTGAAATGGATTGCGGAGAAGAAGAAAATTGCGACTCGAGAGAGGCCTGGAGCAAAATGTTTTTGTTGCGTTCTTTTCTCGTCAAAACACATATATTTTTATTTATTTAATGAAATTATTTTATGTTCCCAAGGATATTGATAGGTAAGTGTTTTAAATATTTTATTTATTCAAATATTCTTGTAAGTTTTCTTTCATCAGCGCTAAATGCTCGATCACTTAAGAAGGATTGGTCATTTTTGTATTGAAAAGTATTGATATATGTAGCTTAACATACCTAAAGCATCTGGTTTTTTTTTAGTCTTCGGTAATTATTTTATATTTAAAATAATTAAACGTTATTAACTACTAAATGAGTTGCACTTTTTTTCGTGTAACTTTATTAAATAAGTTAAGATATATGTAGAGTTAAAATATTATTGTTGTTAGTTTTTAAAACTATGATTAAAACAAATAACCTAACTGATGACCTATAAACGGCCCTTGCAGCTTAAAATGTTCATTGAATGTAACGGTGTAGAGGGAGTGCACATTAAATATGATAGATGCAATATGGTTGTGTTGGGTGCCTACTCAGGTGCTCCCTAATGATCCCTTCTAAATATATTATATGAATGGACCAGTTACCACCAGATTTGTAGGAATTTCTACTCCCAAAATAATACATTTTTTAGGCAGGATAAATTTACAGTTTAAAAAAATCCTTAGATAAATTTCATTAAATTGTTTACTTTTTAATATATGTCAAATGTTACGTGTTTTAAGCACCTAATTATTCTTTAATTTTTTTTTTAATCTTGTTTAGCTGTATAGTTAGAGCTGATATTTCCATACAATAAGCACTTTTTGATTCAAAACTTTCTATTTCATTTCACTAAAAAATAATTTGATATATTGGCTATTAAAATTTAAGGTCTAACAATATATATTGTAGATTAATCGCTTCGCTTTAGAGCATTTTAAAAAATTTGTGGATTTTTATTCATAATTTTGATGTGTTGTGTTTAAAAAAGCTTTTTCTTCATAGGATGAAGAAATAGTTGAGCTTATTTGTGTGAAAACTCATTCCATAACCTCCATCTCCAAAGGGCCAATTAACACCTGATTTGTTGGAACACCTACTCAAGTGCACCTACTTCGCCAATTATTCCTTGAATTGTAAAAAATTACTTGCATGCCTCTCCCTATATAAGTTTATTTTTAAATATATTACTCTGAGTAAAAAATTTAACATACAATACCTACGAATAAAATTTTGCTTTATATTACTAAGCTGAATATAAAAATACTTAAAAGATATTTTGGTTTTATGATGTTCTTCTAGAATTGAGATGTTGTTAACATATGTTTTTTTAGTTGACTTTTTTTTGGATGGGTAGTTATTTTTTTTATTTGGTTATTATTTTTTGAAATATATCTCACTTTATTTTAAAAAATAAATATTTTGCATTTGTTTTCTTACATTGTATAAGTTTGTGATTACAAAAGTGCCGCAATACATTTACTAATGATTAAACAATGTTTTGATACATTTATCAGAAATTATGCCTTTTTCCGTAAAGAACTTGTAGGCTGTAAATTATTCATATTCCCCCCCCCTTAATCATTGGATTATTTAGAGAAATGGAGTTATTTTTACTTGCTCTAGAAGCAAACTCTAATTTATTTGAGAAAAAAAAAACATTTTATAATCAGACACTTAATTTGTAATGACATTATTTCTAGCTTCTTGTATGTTCTGATATTATACAAACTATAATTGGCTGTGTTATAGAATAATAAGCAACGGAAATATTAATGTTTTTGTAACAAGGAAAAGCCATTGAAGGAAAAACTACTATATTTACCATTTCAAAACTTGTAAACACCGAATTCAAAACTTGTAAATGCTTTATTAACTTTAAAACTTGATAATTAATTGCAAATTTATCTACATACTTATTATTTTGAGATGCGGTCTCATTATTACTAATTCCTTTCTGCGGAAAAACATATTGTAATAATATTTGGAAAAGTTAAATTGAAATGATTAATATATATATATATATGCCTGAAATTGATATTTATAATTTTTAATACAAAAAACCCTTTTACAGATGTAAAATTTGGAATTGTAAATTAAAGGTTTAAAATTCTTTTTCATTGTTTTGTGGTAATTTCTGTTTGCATATTTAATTAAATTTCATAATTTTTTTTTATCACATATAAAATATTATAACAGTAGTTATCATATATTTCAGTAAATATATAAATAATATATTCACTTTTTAAATTAAATAACAAGGCTTGTTTCACGTGGGAACTAGCAACAGCTCCACAGTCTTGTTTTCATTTTTCTCGAATTACTTTTGCATTCTATTTGCTTTGGTATTCCAAATTGAATGATCTAAGAATATTATAGTTGTTATAGATTTAAACCAATTATTCCAACTTCTTTTGATGCAAGTTTTCCTTGTTAAATTATTAAAACAACCAACAGCACAGCAAGAAGTTGTAATTTTAAAATATAACAACTAAATTAAATTATTCTTAGAAAACTCAATTTCAAAAAAAAAATAATAATAATAATTCGAGAAAAGTGCAAACTAGACCGCGGAGCTCTTGCCAGATCCCAAAAACAAGCCCATTAATATAATGTTTTCTGGCTGCCTATTTCTAACCTCCATTCTGAGCTTTTACACAGTCAATAACGCCTCGTAATTTAGAACCCTGGTCTAGTGCCGCAGTCTATAAAGAAAAGCGAAAATTACACGAGTTACAAAACGTTTATAGCTGTGTTAAAATCCACTTTTGGAGGTAAAAAATAAGCAGTTAGAAACGTTCCAAACTAGGCAAAAAAGTAACAAATTTCCTCACTGGACTGGGGTTTTAAATTACGAGGCGTTATTAGCTACGTTAAAGCTCCTAAAGAGCTAAAAACAGGCAGCCAAAAAACGACTACACTTGTAGCGCCCCTACCCGATTAATTTGTTACTACGCCAGGGGGGTGGAGACTTTTCGCCCCATTCACCTACGTAAATGCGCAGTCTGTTTAGATTATTGTCTGTGGGTCACTCGATTGCTGATTGTTTGTTGGTTGGAAGACATATATTTTTAGGCTTGTGTGCTTGGTAAGAGACCCGCTTATAAACCTTCGCCAAGTAAGACAGACACAACACACAATACTGATACGTGACAGATGCTGCCATTTATCGCCACCTCCGCAATTTAGACATGTTCCTGAAAGAAAGGGAAATCGTCTCCAGGGACCTGTACCACGTACTCCGCATATAATAGGTGGGTCTTCAAAGGTACCGGGACTCGATCTCTGGACCTTCCGATCCAAAGCTCGAGATTCTTACAACAAGGCTCCCCACAGCCACACTCGATTGCTGACGTTTCACACTTCTTTGGTAATTTAATTGTTTCCGGTTGTCTATTTCTAGCCTCCTCTAGGAAATTTAGCACAGCTAATTACGCCTCGTATTTAGAACCGCGGTCAGTTACGATTTCACACTTATACCAAAGAGTTCTATAGTAGGGTAGAGGAGCGACTCGCACTAAGATGCCATCTGCAGCCATGGCTTATTACGGAGCCAGAATAGAGTGGCAAAAGTGCTAGTTAATTTATAATTTTGTTACTGAGAAAGGAAGTACACCCAGGGCGGAGGCGGGAATCGAGTCCGCACCCGTTACAGCGCGCGGACTGCTAGTGTTATTGCCTATGATCCAAACAACTCGGACATCGGGTTCCACATGTCACCCACATTGTCTCAGGAGGTGCGTTTACATGAGCAATCGAATCCATGGAATGCCAAAATCCCCATTAGGGGAAAAAAAGGTCGAGCTGGATTTCTAACCCAAATGATGGTTTGTATCCGAATCCATGGTATGAAACATCAAACCCTCCTTCATTGGATTGTTTTCGAAACCCCCCAATGAATTATGCAATTCCGATTCTTTCTATGAGAAAATCCCCAAGCGTAAAAAATTGCCGAGTTTGCTCTTCAATCCATGGATTCGATGGCTCATGTAAACGCGCCTACAGTTGGTCCATGGTGCTGTTGCCAGAATCATTCTCTACCCCACTGTAGAACTCTTTGACTTTCACAGATTTTCGGATTGCCATATAAAAACTAAGGTTGGTTAGCTCATTGGGTTGGTTCGGTTTGTAAAGCTTGTATAACGCTTCACTCGAGGCAATCTTATACCAAGTTGGTTGGTTGGTAGACATATATTTTCAGGCTTGTGTGCTTGGTCGCAAGGACCCGCTTATAAACCATCGTCAAGTAGGACAACACAAGACACACACAAACACATATGACAGACGTTTATACCAGGTATCATCCTTAGCAGGGCCTGCTCTAGGAAAACCCGGACTATAGGCACTAACCTATTTTGGGGGCCCCTTTACGGAAAATGTTTTGTATGATTTCCAAAATGATCGTGCAATATTGAACTGTGTATCAAATTTTGCTACGGTTTTATTGGCTGCCTTATAAATATCGGAAAAAAAATCCCGATAGGCCAATTTCTCATTCATAACCAAGAAAAAAACAGTTAAGTATCAGAATTTTTTTTTAGTTTTCTGATATTTTGGCGATTTACGGCATTTACTACAATGGAAACTGAAATTTAGGGGCCCCTAAAATTTGGGGGCCCTAGGCCTGGGCCTCACAGGCCTTATGGAAGAGCAGGCCCTGATCCTTAGTATTTTTGTGTGCAGGCATCTTACTTCTATCGTTTCGACGCAGAAAATACACGCATCGTAAGTTAGAACCGTAATCAAGTGACTAGGTCGACACGTGAGTAATCTCCCGACGGAACTTCTAGCGACATAGTACGCTAACGCCGTCAATGCTTTCAGGGGAGTATTTACAGGGAGGAGAAGGGGGGGGGGGGGTAGGGAACCGGACCCCCCCTCCCCCCGGTGGACAAGAAAATGAACTCGATGTGTGCTAAAGAGCGTCGAGTCGAGGGGTTGAAATCTTAACCCTCTAATTCATGAATTTTTATTTTCATCCCAAAAAAATATATATGTATCTTTAATACTCACACATTATGGGAAAAATACTAACAAAAATTTAACTGCATTACAATTTAAATAATTAAAATTTTTACAAATTTTTCCATTTGACAAAAACCAACTGCAAAATTCCAATTTTGATAATAATGACTAGAAAACTACTAAAATGTTTTCAAAAAAACCCTTTTTAACTATGATTAATTTTTCAAAACAATTTATTAGTATATTTAGTACTAATATTATTATTCTTTGAATACTGCCAAAAACGTAATTTAACAAAAGTTAATAACCTCACTCTTTAGTTTTTAATACACTTTTACTACTGTCATCTATGAGGATTATTAGTAACTAAGACTTTAAAATGAAATGTAATAGATGAAAAAAACACAGATTTGTCAAGGAGTAGCTCTAGTTTAATAGAATAAAGTGGATTATGTTACTTGTTACCAAACGGTAACAGTATGCATTAGAGGGTTAAATCAACTTCACCCCCTTACTCCTTTTAACTCCTTACTCCCCAACTTAGGACTATGCTGCATCAAAATGTGAATTTCTCATAGCCTTGCTCGTTAGCAGAGAAATATTTTCATATACTTTGCCCCTTACAAAGTACCTAGAGAGCAAGGAAATTGAGATGACCGGTGATGTATTTTATGCAGAGCAAACTGCAGCTCAAATTGAAAACATTAGAAGCAAAGCCTCTTCGGAGGCACAGTGGGGCCAAATTCAAATCTACCGCGCCAAAATTAATTCAGGTTCCCCTATACGTCAGATTGCCATTAAGAGTTGTGTGGGAGACATAAGTTGCATAAAAATTTTACAGTAAAGTGATCTTAACATCATTACTGATTAATATTATTTATTTTCTCTTAAATCTTGCTTTTTTTTTTAAATCTTGATTCAAAC
>CM043122.1:10437048-10439548 GCA_023701765.1 Hylyphantes graminicola
CCTCTGCCATTATGTTTCAACAGGATAATGAATACCAAAGCAAGTACATTGTTTTTCTAAAATGACTGTTTAACAAGGTAGCGTGGCCGAGTGGTCTAAGGCGCTGGTTTTAGGCACCAGTCTCCTTGGAGGCGTGGGTTTGAATCCCACCGCTGCCATTACGTTTTAACAGGATAATGAATACCAAAGCAAGTACATCGTTTTTCTAAATTGACTGTTTAACAAGGTAGTGGCCGAGTGGTTTAAGGCACCAGTCTCTTCGGAGGCGTGGGTTCGAATCCCACCGCTGCCATTACGTTTTAACAGGATAATGAATACCAAAGCAAGTACATCGTTTTTCTAAATTGACTGTTTAACAAGGTAGCGTGGCCGTGTGGTTTAAGGCGCTGGTTTAAGGCACCAGTCTCTTCGGAGGAGTGGGTTCGAATCCCACCGCTGCCATAAACTTTTAACTGGATAATGAATGCCAAAGCAAGTACAGCGTTTTTCGAGAAGGATTGATTAACAAGGTAGCGTGGCCGAGTGGTCTAAGGCGCTGGTTTTAGGCACCAGTCTCTTCGGTGGCGTGGGTTCGAATCCCACCGCTGCCAACGATTTTTCAAAGGAGAAAGCATGGTAAAACAAATACAGCGTTTTTCGTAAAGGCTGTATTGACATGGTAGCGTGGCCGAGTGGTCTAAGGCGCTGGTTTTAGGCACCAGTCTCCTCGGAGGCGTGGGTTCGAATCCCACCGCTGCCATTACGTTTTAACAGGATAATGAATACCAAAGCAAGTACATCGTTTTTCTAAATTGACTGTTTAACAAGGTAGCGTGGCCGAGTGGTCTAAGGCGCTGGTTTAAGGCACCAGTCTCTTCGGAGGCGTGGGTTCGAATCGCACCGCTGCCAACGGCTTTTCAAAGGAAAAGGCAAGGTAAAACAAATTGAGCGTTTTTCGTGAAGGCTCTATTGAAAAGGTAGCGTGGCCGAGTGGTCTAAGGCGCTGGTTTTGGGCACCAGGCTCTTCGGAGGCGTCGGTTCGAATCCCACCGCTGCCAGCGATTTTTCAAAGGAAAGGGCATGGTAAAACAAATACAGCGTTATTCGTAAAGGCTGTATTGACATGGTAGCGTGGCCGAGTGGTCTAAGGCTCTGGTTTTAGGCACCGGTCTCTTCGGAGGCGTGGGTTCGAATCCCACCGCTGCCATAAACTTTTAACTGGATAATGAATGCCAAAGCAAGTACAGCGTTTTTCGAGAAGGATTGATTAACAAGGTAGCGTGGCCGAGTGGTCTAAGGCGCTGTTTTCAGGCACCAGTCTCTTCGGAGGCGTGGGTTCGAATCCCACCGCTGCCAACGATTTTTCAAAGGAGAAAGCATGGTAAAACAAATACAGCGTTTTTCGTAAAGGCTGTTTTGACATGGTAGCGTGGCCGAGTGGTCTAAGGCGCTGGTTTTAGGCACCAGTCTCTTCGGAGGCGTGGGTTCGAATCCCACCGCTGCCAACGATTTTTCAAAGTAGAAAGCATGGTAAAACAAATACAGCGTTTTTCGTAAAGGCTGTATTGACATGGTAGCGTGGCCGAGTGGTCTAAGGCGCTGGTTTTAGGCACCAGTCTCCTCGGAGGCGTGGGTTCGAATCCCACCGCTGCCATTACGTTTTAACAGGATAATGAATACCAAAGCAAGTACATCGTTTTTCTAAAGACTGTTTAACAAGGTGGCGTGGCCGGGTGGTCTAAGGCGCTGGTTTAAGGCACCAGTCTCTTCGGAGGCGTGGGTTCGAATCCCACCGCTGCCATTACGTTTTAACAGGATAATGAATACCAAAGCAAGTACATCGTTTTTCTAAATTGACTGTTTAACAAGGTGGCGTGGCCGAGTGGTCTAAGGCGCTGGTTTAAGGCACCAGTCTCTTCGGAGGCGTGGGTTCGAATCCCACCTCTGCCATTATGTTTTAACAGGATAATGAATACCAAAGCAAGTACATTGTTTTTCTAAAATGACTGTTTAACAAGGTAGCGTGGCCGAGTGGTCTAAGGCGCTGGTTTTAGGCACCAGTCTCCTTGGAGGCGTGGGTTTGAATCCCACCGCTGCCATTACGTTTTAACAGGATAATGAATACCAAAGCAAGTACATCGTTTTTCTAAATTGACTGTTTAACAAGGTAGCGTGGCCGAGTGGTCTAAGGCGCTGGTTTAAGGCACCAGTCTCTTCGGAGGCGTGGGTTCGAATCCCACCGCTGCCATTACGTTTTAACAGGATAATGAATACCAATGCAAGTACATCGTTTTTCTAAATTGACTGTTTAACAAGGTAGCGTGGCCGTGTGGTCTAAGGCGCTGGTTTAAGGCACCAGTCTCTTCGGAGGAGTGGGTTCGAATCCCACCGCTGCCATAAACTTTTAACTGGATAATGAATGCCAAAGCAAGTACAGCGTTTTTTCGAGAAGGATTGATTAACAAGGTAGCGTGGCCGAGTGGTCTAAGGCGCTGGTTTTAGGCACCAGTCTCTTCGGTGG
>CM043122.1:10444548-10447048 GCA_023701765.1 Hylyphantes graminicola
ACCGCTGCCAACGATTTTTCAAAGGAGAAAGCATGGTAAAACAAATACAGCGTTTTTCGTAAAGGCTGTATTGACATGGTAGCGTGGCCGAGTGGTCTAAGGCGCTGGTTTTAGGCACCAGTCTCCTCGGAGGCGTGGGTTCGAATCCCACCGCTGCCATTACGTTTTAACAGGATAATGAATACCAAAGCAAGTACATCGTTTTTCTAAATTGACTGTTTAACAAGGTAGCGTGGCCGAGTGGTCTAAGGCGCTGGTTTAAGGCACCAGTCTCTTCGGAGGCGTGGGTTTGAATCCCACCGCTGCCATTACGTTTTAACAGGATAATGAATACCAAAGCAAGTACATCGTTTTTCTAAATTGACTGTTTAACAAGGTAGCGTGGCCGAGTGGTCTAAGGCGCTGGTTTAAGGCACCAGTCTCTTCGGAGGCGTGGGTTCGAATCGCACCGCTGCCAACGGCTTTTCAAAGGAAAAGGCAAGGTAAAACAAATTGAGCGTTTCTCGTAAAGGAAGCGTGGCCGAGTGGTCTAAGGCGCTGGTTTAAGGCACCAGTCTCTTCGGAGGCGTGGGTTCGAATCCCACCGCTGCCAACGATTTTTCAAAGGAGAAAGCATGGTAAAACACATACAGCGTTTTTCGTAAAGGCTGTTTTGACAAGGTAGCGTGGCCGAGTGGTGTAAGGCGCTGGTTTAAGGCACCAGTCTCTTCGGAGGCGTGGGTTCGAATCCCACCGCTGCCATAAACTTTTAACGGGATAATGAATGCCAAAGCAAGTACAGCGTTTTTCGAGAAGGATGGATTAACAAGGTAGCGTGGCAGAGTGGTCTAAGGCGCTGGTTTAAGGCACCAGTCTCTTCGGAGGCGTGGGTTCGAATTCCACCGCTGCCAACGACTTTTCAAAGGAAAAGGCAAGGTAAAACAAATTGAGCGTTTTTCGTGAAGGCCCTACTGAAAAGGTAGCGTGGCCGAGTGGTCTAAGGCGCTGGTTTTAGGCACCAGTCTCTTCGGAGGCGTGGGTTCTAATCCCACCGCTGCCAACGATTTTTCAAAGGAAAAAGCATTTTAAAACAAATACAGCGTTTTTCGTAAAGTCTGTTGTGACATGGTAGCGTGGCCGAGTGGTCTAAGACGATGGTTGAATACCAAAGCAAGTTGATCGTTTTTCTAAAATGACTGTCTAACAAGGTAGCGTGGCCGAGTGGTCTAAGGCGCTGGTTTTAGGCACCAGTCTCCTCGGAGGCGTGGGTTCGAATCCCACCGCTGCCGTTACGTTTTAACAGGATAATGAATACCAAAGCAAGTACATCGTTTTTCTAAATTGACTGTTTAACAAGGTAGCGTGGCCGAGTGGTCTAAGGCGCTGGTTTAAGGCACCAGTCTCTTCGGAGGCGTGGGTTCGAATCCCACCGCTGCCATGAACTTTTAACTGGATAATAAATGCCAAACCAAGTACAGCTTTTTCGAAAATGACTGTTTAACAAGGTAGCGTGGCCGAGTGGTCTAAGGCGCTGGTTTAAGGCACCAGTCTCTTCAGAGGCGTGGGTTCGAATCCCACCGCTGCCATAAACTTTTAACTGGATAATGAATGCCAAAGCAAGTACAGCGTTTTTCGAGAAGTATGGAATTAACAAGGTAGCGTGGCCGAGTGGTCTAAAGCGCTGGTTTAAGGCACCAGTCTCTTCGGAGGCGTGGGTTCGAATCCCACCGCTGCCAACGATTTTTCAAAGGAGAAAGCATGGTAAAACAAATACAGCGTTTTTCGTAAAGGCTGTATTGACATGGTAGCGTGGCCGAGTGGTCTAAGGCGCTGGTTTTAGGCACCAGTCTCTTCGGAGGCGTGGGTTCGAATCCCACCGCTGCCATTATGTTTTAACAGGATAATGAATACCAAAGCAAGTACATCGTTTTTTTAAAATGACTGTTTAACAAGGTAGCGTGGCCGAGTGGTCTAAGGCGCTGGTTTTAGGCACCAGTCTCTTCGGAGGCGTGGATTCGAATACCACCGCTGCCATTACGTTTTAACAGGATAATGAATACAAAGCAAGTACATCGTTTTTCTAAAATGATTGTTTAACAAGGTAGCGTGGTCGAGTGGTCTAAGGCGCTGGTTTAAGGCACCAGTCTCTTCGGAGAAGTGGGTTCGAATTCCACCGCTGCCATAAACATTTAACTGGATAATGAATGCAAAAGCAAGTACAGCGTTTTTCGAGAAGTATGGATTAACAAGGTAGCGGTGCCGAGTGGTCTAAGGCGCTGGTGTTAGGCACCAGTCTCTTCGGAGGCGTGGGTTCGAATCCCACCGCTGCCAACGATTTTCCAAAGGAAAAAGCATGGTAAAACAAATACAGCGTTTTTCGTAAAGGCTGTATTGACATGGTAGCGTGCCCGAGTGGTCTAAGGCGCTGGTTAAAGGCACCAGTCTCTTCGGAGGCGTGGGTTCGAATTCCACCGCTGCCATGATCTTTTAACTGGATAATGAATGCCAAAGCAAGTAAAAC